>MU160023.1:51912-74274 GCA_015888305.1 Antheraea pernyi
CATTGCAGGTAACAATGCGGTTCAAAATTCCTTCATTTGTGTGTCTGTTGAACAGTGCAAGGCACGTCTCGACGCGTACTTCGCGCTGGCGATCATTGAGTTCGTGGGGCACCCATTTGTCAAGCTTTTTTACCTTGCCAATTTGCTTGTTTATACCAGGTTAAGAAAGTCGCGGTAGTCGAGTGGTTTGACCGACAGGATAAAAGTAACAGAAATCAATGTAGGTAGGTGTGTATATTAATTATGGTTATTCTATGGGATTATTTTTTTTGCTGTACGACAATAAAATAATGGCATTGAACATGGTAATAAGCACAGTGCAATCGATAACAACAGTGGCCACAGAGACATATACAGTCCATTGGCACTCGATGCTGAAAGAAAGAGAGAAAAGAAGAGAACTTCAGCCATATTTAGTTGGCTTTTGGGCCTAACGTATGAAGAAGCCGAAGAATTACTGTCTTTTATATAACTAGTTTCCTTGCAAATGTTTCTTGCTAGAATATTATCAAACCACTCTTAAATTCTATACATGCATATCACTCAACACGGCATTAACTCACGCTTGCTCAGCAGCATTTCATTGTTTGGTAAACTATTTTCCATTGTTGCATATTACAATCGCAGGTATTATTGTTAACTTTTCAAACAAAAAGCTTAGTGTTGTCTGGCGGTGAGTGTTAGTGGCTGCAACACAGTTATTAATTACAGCTGTCACTAACGCTAATAAATAATATGTAATATAAATATATCTAAAATTCACAATAATTTTTATACATGTTTTGTTTTATATACGTTTCAGCGTTTGACCACAATCATCTGATGTTACTTGAAGATGTGGTGGTCTAAGACTGTAATCACGCTAAACCTAGAGTCGACAGGCTCATGAAAATCAAAATCAAAATTCATTACTCAATTTATGCCCTGAGAAGGCACTTATGAACGTCAAAACTACCATCTGTTCGGACAAACAACTCAGTCATCGAGAATAATGTATCTATCTACTATGGATATCTATGGACTATCTATGTCTATAACTATGTATATTTGTAGAAATATGTTGTGTTGTGTTATGTTTGATGAATAGATAAACCAGATCGAGTTTCTTGCCGGTTCTTCTCGATGACTGGGTTTGTCCGAATCGGTGGTAGTTTTGACGTTCATAAGCCCCTTCTCACAGCCACACTTAAGTTTCTTGTTTTTAATTTTTTTATTTGAATATTGCCTGTGGTTACATCTAACAGAGGAACTAATTATAAAGTCGTATTTATGGGTATATTATAACTGCCATTATTTTATTTTTTTAATATTATCTAGCGTAATTAGATAAGTAACGAAAATTATTACATAATGAAAATAACAATTTAACATGTCATTTTATTTGCATCTATTTTTCAATTATAGTTTTCATATTTTGTGTTTTTATAATGGTTTATTATATCTAATAATTCATTTCAAACCATTTTATTTTTCCATTGCAAAGAACATATTTCATTTTATTAATCATTATGATATTGAGATTTCACCGTAAACAATGAAAAGCAACGATAAATGTAGACATATGACTTGGGACTGACGCCATCTTGAATACATGCGTCTATTACAGGTGCTTCCAACTTCCAACTTTGGCTATATTTTCTATACAGTCAGTGTTGCGCTAAGCTATAGTTAAGTTATTCTATATATAGGTCTTGGTGGGTGGTAGAGTCAAGCTCAAGCTATTACTGGTTTCAGGATGAATGGATCGGCTCGCCTAGGGTACTACCACCCTCTCAAAGAAAACCGACGTAAAGTAACAATGCTTGCATTGCTACGTTTCATTCGGTCAGTGTAAGCACCGGAGGCCCACCTCTCTTCCTCTTCCTCCTCTCCCCTTCCGCTTCCCTTCTTTCCCCTCCAACACAGGCTGGCAACCCAGGTGACCCACCTGTCTATTTTCCACTTATGACATAAAAAAATAATTATTATGTTTAATTTACCCTCTTTTATGTCGAAATAAAATAATATAAAAAAGTGTGTGCGTACTTATGTACACGCATTAGAAATTATACTTCCTTGGCGTAACATGATAAAAATCTTTTCAAAAATTTTATCCTTCTCCTTATTCTACGTTTATAGAAAAAACGACAATAACAATAGAAAAAAGGTATTTAATACATTGAAAGTTTTAATAACAAGAAATACAAACAACAAATACAAAGTAACAAAATGTTGATTATAGCTAACTTCAGGGTGTCTGTTTTTCGTGACGGTGTGCGCGCGCATCATAAAAATTTATTCTCATAATTTTTCCAAAACCCGTAGAAGTATAACTTCAATAAAATTACAGTTATCTTAACATGGTTTAAACATACTTCTTTAATTACAAAAAATAGCATTGGGCACATTATTAATAACAAATAACAAAATAACAAAAATGTCTGGCAATAATAATTTCATGTTTTAGTAGCGTTTCAAAGTTATTGAACGCAACGTTTACCGGCAGCCAGATAGCCCGCACGCTATGTGGAAGATCATAAAGATATATAAAAAAAACTAGTTTATAAAGCAAATGAATTCGCAGTCGAAACCGTTGCCTAGCTCTTAGGCAAATAGTAACAGGCAAGTAACAGTTGACGCACCTTGCTCATATCTTTTTAATATTTATATTTTTCTTTAATACAATGGAGTGTGAAAAAGTTTTAATACAAGTTGAAAATAGTTATGATGTCATTCAGTGTTTCATTTATCATTATTTATTTTATGAATATATTTTATCGTTTAGATTATAATTTAAGTCTATAAACATGATATTTTATAATGTAAACTATACTGACTGTATAGTAAACGCCTACAAAAAAGGGAAAAGAACTTCATTCCAACTGGAGGTCCATAGACCTCTCAACCTTTTTTTACATTACCGCCAATATACGTAGGTTAGTTTTTATTTTAATTGAACCCGGTAGATGATGTTACGGACGGGTTGTAAGCTTATTTTAATAAAATTCTCACATACCATCTGGGTATATGTTTGAGAGAGTCTCTTGATAGTTTTGATTTACAATGGGAAACGGTAGGTGTGGCTGCAATGGGGTTTTTAGGTTTATTAAAATTTTTCGCGTTTAAAAATACAATTGAAACCGGTGACAATCGACTTGATGCAGACGAAGTTGCACGGGTCAGCTAGTTTATAATATTAGTATAGATTAGTACTCTTCTTTCGAATTTAACTACTTACAATAACTTTTTTTGTGAATCCAGTACTTTAGCAGTGATGCATGTTCATACAAGCAGACAGACAGACAGACATTTCTAAAAATGACTGAAATGTATTTTATTACTTATTCCTAGACATCTGCAACAATTTTTTTCACTAAAATCGAAAAACTACAGACACATTAGATTTAAATTTTTATTATATGTATAGAATAGAAGAAGATAGATTTATATATATCTAAATATAATAAACTATATCGTTCTAATTTGGATAAACGGACAGTATGCTTATCGTAAATTCATGTTCGAACCGTAGTTTGCTCGTGTTATTAAAATTAGATTAAAATACTCTTGAAAAATCCTATTAACGAAAACAACGTTTTACAACCATGGCTTGGTGATAGGGAATTTTCTAATACCCAACTAGCTATTAAGTTTAATGTTCATAACCTATAAGTATTGGGAAAAACCTCAATATACACTTATTAACAACCCAGTGACGTATATAACTAAAGTCGTGAACAAACGGTAAAATGATTACCTACCTATGTATAAATAGGCTAACAATAAAGAATTCAATATCTTCTCCTCTGCTTGTGTGCCGCTTTTCATGTATACTAACTAGTCTATACTAATATTATAAAGAGGTAAAGTTTGTGAGTTTGTGACGTAGTAGGGGATAATCTCAAGATCTACGGGTCCCATTTGAAACATTCTTTCAGTGTTATATAGCTCATTTATCGAGGAAGGTTATAGGCTACATATCATCACGCTAATATCAATAGGAGTGGAGAATGAATGAGGAATGGTGTTTTTTTTCTCTTAGAGCTTCCGCTGCGTGTTAGCGTTAGCCCAAAGTAACTAAACCACGCGAACGAAGTCGCGGGCAGAGGTTAGTTATTTATATTTTTGTTTAGTAGGTATTGAAGAGCTTTAGTATTATCATTAAAAAGAAGCCAAGTCAGTCATAAGGACTGTCGACAGAAGTAAGAACACAAAACAATGACATAACTGTATACTTTTATGAATGTTTAAATCATTTATAGTCTGAATTATTTAATTTTCATAATTTGACATTTGAAATTATTAATATTAGTCCAGTTTTCACATCTATTGGCATTCCGGGCGTTTTTTGTATACACTTTATTATTAATCAAAGGTATTAGGGCTACACAAGTTCAATAGGAAACATTTTTTTTTTTTTTTCGAACTGACTATGCTATTGACCTGGCAAGGTCTTTACAGCTTCACCGGACTACTTCAATAGGAAACATCTCTCTGCTAACGGGCTGATAAAGGTATACCTTTATCGGTATACCTTGCCACTGCAAGAGACCCACTGTTCTCTTACATACTAATGTGATGTAGATTAGTAGTAGGACATTACTTAACGTGTTCAAATCAAATCAAAACAAAAATACTTTTATTCAGTTTAGGCCCTAATAAGGCGCTTATGAACGTCAAAGTAAGGTGCGTATGAACGTTCTGATCGCCAATATCAGTATTAAAGAATTTAGTTCCATATGTTTTTTTTTTTATGTCATAGGTGGCTAACGAGCATGTGGGTCACCTGATGTTAAGTGATCACCACCGTCCCGTGGCACTAACAACACCAAAGGAGTCGCAAGTGCGTTGCCACCCTTTGGGGGGAAGGGAGAGGGGAAGGGAGGTGGGCCTCCGGCGCTCTCACTGATCGAACGAAACACAACAATGCAAGCACTGTTACTTCACGTCGGTGTTTCTATGAGAGGGTGGTACTACCCCGGACGAGCCGACCCATTCATGCTGAAACCAGTAATAGTTTCAGCGTGGCTCTACCACCATAATATTCATTTCATATAGTTTGAAATGGCGTTATATTTATTCAGTCGAACTATCTATGTGTCCAAAGAATAATGAAAATTGACAATACATTTGTAGCAAACGATTCAATTAAAATTTTTACGGCTTGATGGCAAAACCATATTATTGTGTGTAGATTTTAAACAAATTTCACCATTTGCTCTACTTCGATTGAATGTTGTCTTAAAACTTAAATCTATACATCAATATACATATAATAAAAGGGTAACGAGACGAAATCTGTACATTAAATATATAAAAAAAAAATACTCTGGATACTTAGAATCAATGACAGAATACAATGCCATAGTTTTTAAATTTTTCGTCTGTCTTTCATTTGTACGGGATTAACGCAAAACCTACTCGACGGATTTTGACGAAATTTGGTATGGTAATAGTTTTATTATATTATAGACTTATAAAGAATATTATAGACTTTCCGGATAGTAAGTTCAGTAGATTGATTCATTGATTCAGTGGATCGATATGTGAACGATTTTGATATCTGTAACTAAGACCTCTTTCAGTGCATCCGTCAAAAAAAACGGTGCTATAATGTTTTTCGAATATATACGATGCACAACTAGATGCTGCAGTGCCATGCTGCGTCTCGGAGAACAAAATCGTTCTTTGGTGAGGCCCCTTAAATCGTCGATGTCGACTTTTAATACAAAATAAAATCCTATGATTTTATTAATCACTGTGTTTATAATTGAAATTTCACGCGGACGTAGTCACGGACACAGCTAGCAAGTAAATATTTCTGATTCAAAGAGTTGACATTTTCTAGGAAAGTATTCATTTAAATTGCACGTGGTGCACCCCGGGCAACGTCGACCGCTCTCGGTCGGCGGCTGATACCTGACAGGGCTGGGGGTAGTCTCGTTTTGCAACCCTCTGGATATCAGAGGGGGCGAACGACGGGGCGTTGGCGGGTCTGCAGTGCACTTGAAGTGCCGCCGGGCGGGTTGGTGGGCATTTTACTTTACCTCCCACTGCCGATCTCGTAATCCCTTTTGGAGTGTCGCAGCTCCAAATGAGATCACTTTTAAGGAAGGGGAGGTGGTAAGAACCCGATCCGCACGCCGGGCTGAAGCCAAACAAGTGGAGGGAGCTATTCCACCTCCCCAGGAGTCAGTCTTGGGAATGGACTGGACCCCACTTCCTGCTACGGTAGCCCCGGACGCGACGTGGACGACTGTGTCCCGTCACAAAAAGAAGAAAAAGGCGTAGAAGGCTACGATGGCTCCTACTGCTCGCTCGGCGCCTAAAGTGGAACTTCTCAACTTCTGCTTTAGCCAAAAGCCATCTCAAATACTTCCCTTCATGTTACCCTAGGTTCCGCGCATTACTGCGGTGGTTCTGTCACTGCTGCTTGTAGCGGAGACCCAGGGGTTGCAGGGGTTGGATGTGTTGCTCAAGGCGAAACAGTAGATTGACCTGCACAGCCTAGGGATTAAGGACCATTCTGTTTGGAAGACAGTGACCGGAGCCCAGATCCTCCGGGTCGCTGAAGGTACGGAGCTTGCTAGCCACTTAGCAGAGAAGCCCGTGAGGTGTTCTCGGACGCTGCTAGTATCAAGACGCTTGTGAAGCGAGTTGATGTCCGTACTAGAGGCCTGGACGACACGGTCTCGACAGAAGAGATAGTGGCGGGTGCGAGCCGGCCTTAATGAAGGCTGGCATCATACGCACGTTCGGGGCAGTTATGGGTAGCGTGCACGTTTCGTTCCCCGTTGCCTCAGCGAGGTCGCTAGTGGAAATAGGTCTCCTTCAAGTGGGCTGATATGTGGTCCGCGTGCGGCTCCTGGAGCAGAAGCCTATGCGCTATTTCAGGTGCTTTTGCGTGGACCACACCCCGGCGTTATGCCCGTCGGAGGAAGACCGAAGTACCTTATGCTTCCGGTGTTGGCAGCCCGGATTTGATCGAATCCCGCAGCGGATTGTACAGCTGCTAAGCTGCACTGCGCTCTGTGTGCCGACATAGAAAGAAGTGCCGAGCACTTCCGTGGACGTGAGTAGCTGATTCGTTCGCCTCCTACGTTCGTCCTTAAACCCGGACCAAGGGGAGAGGGGCCAGGGGGCCCTTCTCTCCATTGCACTGGTTCGACCGTCTGGGAGACAGTCTATGTTTGCCAGGCTGTCTTTCTTTTAGCGTAGGAGGCTCAGCGTCTACCTGGGCCGGCCGCCGGGATGACATACGAAGTGCCTTGTCATCCCTTGTCCTCGGTTATGGCGGTAGTGGACAACCATAGGGTTTTAGTCCGTGGGAGTCGGACATAACCTACTCTCTCTCCTGGGTGGTGTATCCAGTATCCATAACCATAATTTCCCCATGTAAAAAATAAATTTAAATAAAACCAAGGACAATACGTTTATTTAAATTACCAAGAACAACACATTTTCCAGTAATACTGCATTCCAACAGCTAAAAGTTTCTAGTTCAATATTTTATTTAAATTTCAAAGAACACATTTTCCAGTAATAATGCATTTACATTTAATGACAATAATAAGTCACAAGGTTATACTTTTCATAGTGTTGGTACAAGAAGAGTTCGTTCTTTTCATACTTTAAAATCTTATATTTGTAATGACAGTGGTCAAGGCAACTTTACCAATAATAATGGAGTCATTACAGAGAATTTTTACCTACAAAATACATTTAAATTTTAGATTTATTTTTTAATTGGTTAATCATTCCATTCATCTGTTCTGGGACAATTTTCTCATAATAGTAATTATGGAATTATTTCGACTATTTGGCGGGCACTGGGTTGAAATAATCTAATATAAAGAAAACTTATAATAACATACTATGTGTTAAAGAAGCATTGTAATTCTCAGGTACAGTCCAACGTACAGATACCGGTACTAGGAGATGAAACTTTATTGAACGTACATACGGGCGTCGGATGACTCATTAACCATTTGACACAAATACTTAACCGGTTTATTCCCAATGGCAATGACATTATGACATATCATGTGTTTCTACCTTATTATTTATCAAAATTATGAATGATAGATTATCAAAAAAATAAACTAACTAAATCAAACGTTGCGGTCTCTATTTTATTATATTTTACAGTAACCCTGCGTATTCTCTTAATTTTCTAAATCTTCTTCTTCTTCCTAGCATTTTCCCGACTTAGTACCAGGGTCCGCTTTCTTACTAAACTTCCTCCACTTTGCCCGATCTTCAGCATCCTTCTGTGTGAGGTTATTGTCCTTTAAATCCGCCTTTACCACGTCCAACCAGCGTTTCTTGGGCATGCCACGAGACCTTGGGCCTTGTACAGTTATGTTGAGGCATCTATTTCCGACGTAGTCTGGAGGCCTTATGTGACCGTACCAGCGGAGTCGACTCTCCTGCAGCTTGTCTGCGATGTCACGGACTCCAAGGCTACCACGGATGTGTTCGTTTCGAATGCGATCTAATCGCGTCACGCCACACATCAATCGTAGCATCTTCATCTCAGTGACGTGTAGCTGCTGAACATGTCTAGATAGGACCGGCCACGTTTCGCTGCCATACAACAAGACCGGTCGGATGATGCACTTGTACACCAGACCTTTTAACTTCACGGGTATCCTTTGATCACATAGAACGCCGGTGATCTCTTGCCATTTCGCCCAAGCGGCGCCTACTCGAGATTGGACGTCGTGATCGATTGACCCGGACTCGTATACACAGACCTTAGGTACTTAAAGCTGCTGGTCTTCGCGACGCTTTCGTTACCTATTTTTAAGGGTTCGGAGTTCGTGCTACTACAACTTGCACTTCGGTTTATTATTTTATATACATATTTGTAGCTCTACTTTTAAATTTTTTAGAACAAACTGTAACTTAGGTTTTCTTGATTGTTTTTTTATATTATTATTCTATATATTAAATGTGACCATGAAGTGTCATATTCTAGAATACTGCAAGTGTCTAAACAGTCACCTGGTATAAAATGGATCGTTTAATTAAAGTACGTGATCACCAAATACTCACCAACTAGATAGCGATTAGATGTTATCTAGGGCTAATTATAACTGACAAATGTGGAGAATTCCTATTATTCAAGTTTTGTTTATTACTTTATTGTTCAGCTACAATTGTTCATTTCTAGTTTTTATTTCATTTTATTTGATTAGCTTGAATGATCCCTTGCCGCCCCCACAAAACGGTCTGTCGGTACACCGTGGGGTTTTAGTCCGTGCGACTCGGACATAACCCACCCTCTCCCCCGGGAGGGGGATATCCCTATCCATAAGGGATTTCCCCACGTTAAAAAAAAAAAAAAGCTGTTACCCACGGCTTCGTCTGCAGTGCTATCTTCAAAACGGTTTGATCGATTTTCACGGGACTTTTACTGTCAGATAGCTGTCTTTACTAGAAGTAATTTAGATGACTTTATTTTAGACTATTACCCGCAACTTCATCCGCAGTGCTAACTCCGAAATGGTAAGACCGATTTCATGGAATTTTCAACTGATTTTATAAGAAGAGACTTAGTTTATTTTATTTTATACTGATTGTTACTCGCAGTTTCGTCCGCAGTGCTATATCCAAAACGGTTAGACCGATTTTCACGGGATTTTCACTTGCAGGTAACTGATCTAATAAAAAGTAATATGGGTTATTTTTTTTATACTAGCTGTTACTCGTGTCTTCGTCCACGTGGAATATTTAAAACGATTGCACCGATTTTCATTGGACTGCCACTGGCAGATAATCGAAGTTATAAGGACTAACTAATACGCTATTTTATGTTAAGCTAATTGAAATAATTAACAGTAATTTTGAAGATAGAATAAGATATTAAATTATAAACGTATCATCTAAAGAGTTCCCTAATACAATTTCTTGTGGGATAGACAAGCGATTACTTTTTGTATGGTCGCATAAACTTAATTATATTAACCATTTGGGCACATTACATCTATACAATTACATTTTAAGACACGTTTTGTCAGGTTAAGTACAACTTGAAATTTTAATTACTTTATTATATAATGTACGTGAAGGGGTTACATAGTCACAGTATAAATATAAGAGGCAGTATGGAAACTACCCACAAACGCTCGAAAACGACGCACTCACAGAAATATGCGCGTTGACGAGAGATTTTAAAAGGTACTCTATGGATAGCGCCGCAAGAGAACCCTAAAGGGCTCTCGTCGATATGCATGTTTGTGTGAGTGTGCCGGTACGAGCGTTTGTAGGTAGGTAGGTACTGCCTCTTATATTTATACTGTGATATAGTGGGGCAAAGTTCCAAATATGTCGCTGATGGTAAATCTCATTCGATACACTATTAGTATTTGCATATCTAATGTACATGTTATACTAATTACGTTAGTTACAAATTGAAAAAATATTTCTGTAATTGTACTTCTTCTCGTAATTTTACACGTCTTTAATACAATTTAAAAAACGCGTGCGGATCCGTAAGTTTCAGCTAGTTAAGCTATAAATACAAAATAGCAAAATAAATACAAAAAAACCATTAGTAAATGTGTAATATGCTATATATATATAGCTTAAGGCACTCAGCCGATTTTATTTGACAACTAGCTCAAGGGTGCACGGCCTATATATATGTATATATATATATATATATATATGTGAGTCGGATATATACAATGTACCTATGATGACTAATTGACATACTTTGTATTTGAACAAATGTATAGACACGATCAATGTTACCATATTATCGTTCTGTATATTGTCATTTTTTTGTTTTTACCGTAGCGTGACAAAATAACTGCATTGAATTTGATGTACTATTAATCGGCGGTCACCGCTGTCATTGTCATCCTGCAGACCCCTCGACAACTGAATATACACTGACATATTCCAAAACGCAATACGCAACAAACTAGAAACCTACTAGTCGTGACTCAGTCAGGTACAAATTCCTGCTATTCCTCATGATTGCTGGATATATACCGACATACCGACTCGTCTAAGCGTGCTAGTATGGCGAGTGTTACACCTGGTGTATGATGGTAGCGATACAGTCGGGCAGAATTGTTACCTGAATGTAATATGAAAAAAACCTATATAAAATTCTGAATTCCCATAATATAATTTCAATAAGATATGTATCATGGTATGGTAGAGCCACGCTGAAGCTATTACTGGTTTCAGCATGAATGGGTCGGCTCGCCCGGTGTAGAACCACCCTCTCATAGAAAACCGACATGAAGTAACAGTGCTTGCATTGTTGTGTTTCGTTTAGTCAGTGAGAGCACCGGAGACCCACGTCCCCTCCCCTCTCCTTTCCTTCCCCTAACCTTTCCCCCCAAAGGGTGACAACGCACTTGCGACTCCTCTGGTGTTGTTAGTGTCCGTGGACGGTGGTGGTCGCTTAACATCAGGTGACCCACGTGTTCGTTTGCCATCTACGACATTAAAAAAAAAATCATCTAATTATTCAGTTTTCTTTAATACTGTTAATTAGGACTGTCGATTAATCATCTGGGAGGTGTATAAACGTTAGTTAGGTGACTGAGCTTCGTTCGGTATTATAAAAACGTATCCAGTTAATCTTGGAGAGTAAAATATCATCTAAATACAAAAGGCAATTTGTGGAGCGTTTTGTTCAATAACTTGTTGCTACTTTAAAGGTATTTACATAATGCCTCTCTCATAGAAGCCCTGATCCTTATTGGCAAAAAACTGGGACAACCGATTTCCACAAACCTCTTTGAGGCGAACCGATTACTAGCAAAACGGTTCGTCATAGATGGGAATTGGTAGTAAACACTTGAAGCCAAGTCTGGACTATAAGGAAGATGCATAAGTCAAACTCCCGAAGCTTCTAGCAAGTCACTATCGATGTGTGTGGCTATAGCGTTTTCCTGATGGAAGAAAACTCTTCTCCTATTCATCAGTTATGGCCGCTACTTGGCGATTGTTTTCATCAAACGATCAAATTGTTGACAATACATGTCAAAACTAAGAGTATTACCGTAGGGAGCAGATTATAGTAGATATTTTCCTATCAATCCCACCAAATAAAGTAAAACATTCCTGTCCAAAAAGCCTTGCTTGGCAACCGTGTGCGCCGCAACGATCACAATCGTTTCCACTAGACGTTTTCATAAGTAATCCACTTTACATGACATGTCACCAACTTCTTCAGAAACGGGTCGATTTATAACTACACAATTCGGCAGCAAAACAAGTTTGAGCATAATCGACTGTTACAATATCAGGACCACAGACACTATTCACATTTTCAGCTACCTGGCTTGTGTTTATAGAATTTAGGAACATATCAGACAGAGTTCTATAGATTATTATAGGATGATGGTGCAATCTGTAAATAACTAAATCTTTGTTCAATAACTCAGTTCAGTAAACATAACATAACGATCATCTGTAAACAACACCCGCACGGTAAAAATATTGATAAAGCTGATTATCTTTTCAGAGTCTTTCGTTGACTAATGAGTTTTCCGAACAGGTAGTGTTCTGAGATTCATATGTGCTCTCTGAAGCCTGAATTTAATAAAAATGGATTCAAATTTAAAAGCGCTCAGCGTCAAATTTTCACCTTAAAGTGTTGTAACTAGCCAGGTGGGAGTTAGAAAGTGTCCTTACAACCACGCATTCATTAATCACAAGTTCAGTTTTAATGAGGGATTCAAACTTAGACCAATCGACGTGGTGTCCGATAATGCAATTATCCTCTATAATTAATTGTAGCACGTGATAACAAGGACCATATTCTGCAAGTAAATACCTCTCTATGTAATCTATGAAGATAGAACAAATGAAACAAAAATATTGTAATTACATAATTTAATTTTCATTTCAAAGTGTATAAACATATTTCGATGTAATTACTTATATAAACAATTATGTATAATGTTGACATAATAGAAAAGCTGTGAAGTATGTATAAAAAAAAAAGCGATTGAAAATTGATGAATCTCTAGCTAAAATAAAACAGAGTTATATTTTTTATTAAAGTAAAAAATGACATAGAGTTAATAACAAAAAATCCTAGATTACAAATCATATTTCATGGTCTGATATCAGACTTGTTATGTTAACAAATATTGATGAAGGCAGTTTTAGAATATTTAGAATAGATAGGAATATACAACACTGCGACAAAATTCTACAATTAATCCCACCGATATCACTGAAAAAGCTAATACTCAATTATCTAAATTCATCGCCATAACAATGGATTTGAATAACCCAAGTAACTTCAATAAGAATGTAAATAGGATATATATACATACAACCAATGTTAGTTCACTGATAAACAATATTAATAATATTGATACAAATATTACGAAATTATTTACGAATTTGTAAAATATATGTTAGGAAAACTAGATAAAAAGAATGACCTAAATTTAATAGTAGTACATTCTCATTAAATATTTACATCTGTTAGATACATAATTAACTGACAATATTATACTTAACGCTTAACTAACAGAGGGAGACGACATTCACTAACCTCGTTTGATCGATATTTTTATTTAATCGGTGATTAATAAGATAATTTTTACAATACCATAATCTATATATCGAATATATAGAATCCATAACTTGAGGTTCTATCCACCATGGCATCGAATCGTATGTTTTGACAGCGTTCTTATAATATCTGAAAGTAGTGTGGGCAATATTCGCATGGTTGATCGTCTTTTGCCAATGCCATCTTTTTCAAACGGAAGAATAGTGGTCAATATCTGCGTTACAACAATGTGCTCAAACGCTTGCAGTATTAACTATGCGTGTTTTCAAACGGAAGAATAGTGGTCAATATCTGCGTTACAACAATGTGCTTGTAAGAGTAGTAAGAGCTTGTATGGAAACGGTCGTGTTTGCCTCCTACCATTGTATAAAGTGGAGCAAGGCTAGAAGAAAATGGACCGTAAACAGTAGACGCAAAATGTCTAACATCAAAATATAGACAGAGGCATGCTTACACAAATATGTGCAGTTTCAACTTTAGCCTCTACTGGTCTATGTATCATCGGGTCTTCAAAAATAAATTGTATTCGCTACTCACATTCGGGTTTAAGTTAAAAGGAATTCTTTTGGAGTCGCTATAATGGAATCAATGAAGATTACTATACAATATCACCTGTAAACTCAGTTACAATTTTGATATACAATATTATCTATTTACTTTGACGTTTTATCAGATGCAGATCTACAGGCATGGACGTAAACGAACACATGTTTCCTATATCTATATTTAACGTATATGGTAACCATTATTATCGATGATTCTTAACTGATATGACACTTTAAATAGAACTAGCCACTTTATTGGACAGTAATAGGCAATATCAAGTTACAACTTTTCTCTAGAACTCAATCAAATGTCTCTCGTCGTTAAGGCAGCGTTCGTAAGAAACGTTTTCGTTCGACCATTTTTTTTCGACTCCCCAGATATTACCCCCTACAACCTCACAAACTTTGCCTCTTTATATTATTAGTATAGATAATATAATTAGTTAACAGCTTCTGCCCGCGACTTCGTACTCATGGAATAGTTATTTTGGGCTAAGACGCAGCGGAAGCTCTCAAAAGGAAAGCCCCGATTTTAAAACATTTTTCATTGTTTCTCCGCTTGTATTAGCCTTAGCGTAATGATATATAGCCTGTGACACTCACAAATAACGTGGCTTTCTATTTGTAAAAGAATTTTTAAAATCGGTTTAGTAGTTCCTGAGATTACCCCCAACAACTTCACAAACTCACAAACTTTACCTCTTTATAATATTAGTATAGATAATGAGAAACACGTTACAAGAAAACTCTAACTGTAAAACATATCATAATATAAATACGCATGTAATAGTACATAATGGATAGAATAATAGAAGGTCACATAGAAACAAGCATGTAATTGTCTAATATACATAGGACCTTAACTAATGTGCACATGAACTAAATAAAATAGTGCCGTGTAATTAACATTTATGATGCAGATAAACAATCACATTATGGCTTGTGTTAAGAAATAATGCTTAGTCCTTTTATTATTATTTTAAAACCGGCACGATTAGGACATAACTTTACCTTAACTTATATATGTAGGTAGGTAGATATATGAGTTCTTGTTAAGTCCTTATATAATATAATTATATGATAGCTGTGTATTAGAAACATCCTTAAACAATTATTTAATTATAATAACATGATTTAAATATACAACTGGCTTTTATACAAATGCTATAATTTAATAATTATATTTGTAATTTATACATTAAGTATTTACATTTTATAGGTACAATTTGAATTAATCAAATATAAATAAGGTTCTGGAAATGTGTAAAAGTGATTTGACATAATGTATATACATAAATATGAATACACAGGCTGAAAGTTTAGACAGTAGCAATATTTATAGAGGATACTCCGCACTCGATTCTCGTTCTAAATAAAAAAAAATAAGTGCTTAATATTTGACATGATTATCTAGGAAAATACAAAAATTATACCCAATCCTCTACGCGTCTATGTTAAAGCACAGTATTAAAGACCATCGGGTTAAATAAAAGTGAACGTGGGTACGGCAGTAACAAAACAAAAGAGATTATTGTCCGTTTTAGTATCAATGGTTATTAACTCCGGCTAGCCCCTTGTAGCTTACGCCACCAGTCATTGCACCTAGGTTTATTACGATTATATCTATACTTTTGAACGTTTTAGAACAAATGTTGACTTAGGTTATCTTTGTTGTTTATTAGTATTTGTTTTGATATTATCATTTAATATGTTAAATGTGTGATATAGTCCGGTGAAGCTGTAAAGACCTTGCCAGGTCAATAGCATAGTCAGGTCGAGAAAAATGTTAAATGTGAGCATGAACTATCATCTCTTAGAAAATTCTTAGCGACTAACCTAACACCTGGTGTATACGTAAATAAATACACATATATACCTACTATACTTATAAAAGAAGTGTGTTTAGTAATGTATTACCTTAGGAAAATAACTCATGGCTTTGCTTTTAGAACAAAATTATGTTATTATTACAGATATAAAAATTACGAGAAAAGCAAAGTGTGAAATATTAAAAATATAGGTTTTTTAAAATCATGAAACCGAATAATACCTACCTATTTTTATTGTTTGAAAATAGTATTTTTTGCCGGTAATGTAAAGGCATGTTACGTTAATGTAGATCCGGTGAAGTAATGAAGTTTTACGCAAATAAAATAATACAAGCCGTGTAAAAGATCTATTAATAAATTGTGGCGTTAGTACGTCTGGCTGCTCGGCGCAGAACATGTGGCTGAAGAGACGCGTAAGGAGACCCCTCAACCACTCTCACTATACGCACATTAACCTGTAATAAATTCATGTTTTAATTAGTTATGATCTTTATATATAAATCATGACATCTACGATGAATTTCCACAAAACTTTTCAAATAAATGTAATAAATACCTCATGTTTAGAGGCAGCTCTTCGGAAGTATCTATGGAAGCGAGTCGAAAGTGCCCATACTGCACCATTGTCACGTTCAACCCACCTCACTTCAGCGCAGAATTGCAATTTCTCTGGGTCTTGGGCCAGAACTCTGAATGATGAAAAGGTATTATTATGTATTTATGCCACAGCAGAAAGACGGTCAGGTGTATGATAAAAGATGTGCATGTAAACTAATACTAGGATTAAAAATTGATTGTGTATCAAAATAGACAAACAAATGTGAATAGGTCTTGAAAAAGCAGCAGTTGAATCCGAAATTACCATTTAAAGTACTCCAACCATGCAGTCCAGAGATCATGAAATTCGCATACAAATCTTTGTGTTAACTTTAGTACGCATAAATAATACATTGCTAACTATATTTTTAGGGCCAATTGAACTAAAAAATAAATTTAACTTAGCGATAAGTCCAGTTCAGTTATATCCAAATGTATAAAACTGTGCAGACATAAATCTGATTCAAAGACACAAATCTTCTTAAAGAAGTTTATCAATGAATAATGTTATTAATTCGAAACCCTTCTCAGTAATAGTCATAAAACATTTTCTGGTACTTTACATCTTTGATATGTTCCAATATATATTTTTTAAATGGCAATATTTTATCAGTATTTTATTATTCTACAAAATTGTTCTAATATTTTAAACGAAATAGATCGGTATCAGAAAATGAATTATTAGATTGTTCAACTTTTCAACGTTAGGCCTTACAAAATCAGCAATTGAAAATCGCTTATGGCTGATATTAAACTTCAACAAATCATTTTAAAACGCTCACCTATGCGTATTAGTTATCGGATTCCAAGCAGCAATAGCAGTTTCAGTAATAGGACTGAAGAAGATAGTGTCGTCACGAGGATCAACGGCTATACCGAGACCTTGTGACGACTTGCGTCCTACGAGATTCACGGGCAAGTCAGCACCTTCAGCTGGAGGCCCCGATGCAAGTACGGCAGTTGAAACACTGAACAACCTGTAACAATAATAACGATAACTATTACGTGTATCTCCACAATGTAGTTGTAAATGAAATCAATATAATACGACCAGTATAATTTTATATTTATTATATTATATTTAGCAGATAAGTAAAAATAAAAAATTACACGATATAGACATAAATTTTATCCATATAATTTTATCTTTGTTTTAATAGCAACGAGCAAAAATAAAATAGTGCTTCGTGGCACTCAATAAAATTTTATCGATACATTTTATTTTATTGGTTAATGGTTGTGAGCTAAAATAAAGAAGTCATAAACCTTAAACATATATTGAATAGCACGAAGTATAACTTAATAAACCTGATTCAATAGGAGGGATAATACAAAAGTAATGATAAGGGGATATTTTTCGATGTCATAGAAATCTAAAAGAAAAACGAGTAGCGGGCTTAAACCCTCTACTTAAGGGTAAAAAGTAATTAAAATATACTGTCGCATTTTGGAACTACTTTAATTTGAAAACGATCAGTCTGATAATTTAACGATAATGAAGAAAAATATAGTAAAACAGTGGCAGAACAACAACAAGGAGGCAGAAAATACTTCTGCCAAAAAAATAAATCTGTCATAGACATCAACGCCGAATTAGTGGAAACATTGGGGATTGTATCCCCACTTATTCTACAGTTGCACGGTAATACAAGGAGTTTCACAGAATACGATTCCACATCATCAAAAATCTCCAAGACTTAATCTTCACTGAGCGAAAAGTATCTATCAGGCATTTCGCTGAGGTCACAAAGATTACATACGGCAGGATTTAAAGAAATAATTATGTAAATTACCTGGAAATCGAAGCCACTATTACACGTTCTTAATATCCTGACCACAGAAGAAAATTATGGGAAGCTATCTAAGAAAAAATTAGGCAAACTGTTTAACTAGGACCGTGCATCTCAATCAGAAAGCCATAGTTGCGATGGCTATTTTTCGAAATGCTTGATCGACCATTCTACCCTCTAGATATAGTGTCGAGCAATTTTCATCCCTTTCCTCGACTTAAAAAGCAGCTCAGGGACAAAAAATTTAAAGACATTAGCTGGATGATGGCCGCTGTACAAGAATCTTGGGAGAGTCGTGATTTTGTTTTTCTAAAGGAATTCGTATTTTATAGCAGAGATGTATCAATTGTATTGATTTGTTTGGGAGACTGCGTTGAAAAATAAATTATATTTAACCCTATGATTATTATTTCTTATATCGATTACCATTACTTTTGGATCACGCCTCGCAGTTAACGATCTGTAGGTAAAATTGTGTCGGGAATTATTTAAAATCTTCGAATTGCTTTTTTCTCGAACATCTAAATTACAATCAAACTCAATACAGTACATATAAAAATTATGTTTAGGTACAGTATAAAATAGATATACGATAAATAAACGCAATATTAAATGTAAGCAAAGTAATAATTGATAGTAAAAAGTAAAGACGAGAAGCTATAGATTTACTGTGTATCTGTAAATAATAGTATGAAACCATTTATTGAAGACCTCATGTTATTACTAAGATCAGGTATGGGCCACCTATAAAAAGCTGAGGATTCAATTTTACAATACTAACATTATTAATGAATACGCGGAAAGTAGATAATAGTTGTGCATAAAAAACGCTTTATTTGATAAATTTATCAAACTTTATAATAAATCAATCAGAATAAAATAATTAATGAGATGTTTGAGCTTGGATTTGAGAGACAAGGTAATCAAAATTAGGCTGAATATAAATTATCATCAGTAAACCTAGCTCAATACGTTGACTTATTCTTTTAAATATTCGATTTGCAAAACTTTAGTCGGCCGTCTCATAATATAAGCCTGCCCGGTGTTTTCGTGTAAAACTTAGGCTTCTTCGTTCTTCATAGTGTTATCTACTCAGAAAGCCTGATAGTTTTAAATAGCAATAGCATCTCTGGCAGCTTTGATCACAATAACGACAATTGTAGGACGATTAGCTATAATTTAAAGAGATATAACTAACTACAAATAGATAATAAAAAATCTTTAACTTACCTTCCTTTGTGGCCTGGATATCTTAAGGATCAGAATTTATATCTCATTTAAAACTTGTATCAATAAAATTTTACAATATAAAAATTGACTAATTTGTAAATTTTGATATAAATACAAGAACTTCTCATAGGATTTTATGAAATATATTTATAATTTATAGTTCAAATAATACTCAATCATAAAGAAATTTTTAATTTTGGTTTCATTGCGTTTTTGTTACCTAACGTAACACTTTAACGGTATTCTTCGACATGTGTAAGAAATTTTTGGTAGTGGCGATACTCTTGCATATGACTTATATAGATATATTTCTAGCGCAAAGCCAAAGTCCTAGTTGCTGCCAAAGTTTCCTACTTATAAAGTGTACTTTGTGACACGTATGGGCTCACGAGGCGTTCCAACTCCAACTTTCAACTGATCTCAAGGAGTAGCGATATATTATTGTTTGGCTATAGATAGAATAGCGATTTTATTCGAGATTGACTATATATTGTAGACTGCATATAGATATAGGCTACTGTGATTATCATCACCTTACCATACCTTTAAAATGCTTTATACCACTAAAAATTCATAAAACAATTTGAACAAATTTGTCATTCTGACCCGTAAACTATAAGTTTTTTATTACTGTATCTGTATTTAGATGGATTACTGGATACTGTATTAGATGTATCTGTATAAAAACCACGCAAAAATATATGCTAACGTATAATTTCGATTTTTTCAATAATTCTGTGTAATAAATGCTAAAGACCTTCGCCAGTCACATGTTAAAGCATACGTATGATAGACCATTAATTAGGCTGATAATTTATTTGTAACCACTTATTACCTAGCTGTATTTATAGTAGGCAGCGGTGTGCGTAGCAATTACTTAATTTGATCAAATTTGTAATTCTGACACGTAAACTATACGTTTTTTATTACTTACTATCTGTATTTAGATGGATAAAAATCACGCAAAAAATATGTACTAACGTCTAATTTCGATTTTTTAAATAATTCTATGTAATAAATGCTAAAGACCTTCGCCAGTCACATGTTAGAAAATACGTATGATAGACCATTAATTAGGCTAATAATTTATTTGTAACCACTTATTACCTAGCTGTATTTAAAGTAGGCAGCGGTGTGCGTAGCAATTACTTTATTACCTAGTATGCGGTGATTTATTAATTATATTTCAGCTTAAGTATACCTAAACAAGACACATTTACTCTATCTCAGATCTTAGAAGTATTATATGTGTTATACAATGAGCTACATACGTACTTAGGATTATTTGACTATTCAAAATTTTGTGATAGGTATGTAGGAGCTTCGGGCTCACTACCATAAGATTCCAGATAGCGTAATTAATAATAATACTCGGAGTGCGTGAAATAGACTGTTAATAATATGACCATATAAGGTATTTATAGAAACGCGATCGTTCATTTGTTTGCACGACGTTCTATTTACAATATATACAAAAGTTTCAGCCAGTCTGACAGAGAGGATGACATACTCGGTAGCTGTAGGTATTCTTTATTTTAAAATTCTCCACTTGTAATGTATATATATATTTTTATACGCATAACTTTTGATTCGATCATAGTAAAGTCGTGATTATCTCAAAAATTAATATTTTAAAAGAACAATGACATAACAAATCATATCTACATCAGATTTCAGCGTCTTAGAACATCTTATCTCTTATTGAAATGCATATTTGACAGAAGTTGTGGCCATCGGAAAGTGTCTAGCGATACTGGATCCTACTTTAGAATGATATTATACTAAACATATATAAAAATCAGCCATTTAAATGTAAGTAGAGTAGCCCTTATTTTTAGTCTCTCTTCTCTCCTGATATCTATACATTGCCTCCAGACTCGAACAGTGAGTACGCATATGTTCTAAGTACATAAGAGACTACTAAAAACCGAAGGTTTCATTTATTTAAAAATAAGTTCTATCTGGCAGCTCTGGGATAGTAATCTAATCGTAACTGCATTCTCTTACAAGTGTTTGTATTATAATCGATTTACCTATCAGTTGCAAGTGGTTGGTAGTATAACAGTAACTCGAACAGTGACTACGTATACGTTCTAAGTACATAAAAGACTACCCAAAACATAAAGTTTCATTTATTTAAAAATAAGTTGTGTTGGCAGCTATGGGATAGTAATCTAATCGTAACTGCATTCTCTTACAAGTGTTTGTCTTATAATCTATTTACCTATCAGTTGCAAGTGGTTGGTAGTATAACAGTCCTTGAGCGGGTGAATGTGTCAGCCCAACCACTCCATCCATAAGGGTGAATTTTTCGCCACCAATGTCGTACTCGCCAAGATCTGGGTCGGGATACATGGACGCGTGTGTCACTCGCCACGCGTTGTCTCTACCTCCATCATAGACAATGATACCTGGAATAGATAAAATATATCTTGTTTATAAAGACAAAAGACCCTATTAATTGTCTTATTTGAATTTTTGACGAAATCTTGGTCTGTCTTGTAGTGGATTTTGTTTTTTATTCATAATCTTGTGTTACTTGACTCTATATTGTGTAAAATTGGTGGCGTTTTATGTAATATAGTTTGTTTATTGTGCATAAGTGAAGTGAATGGAAAATAATACCACGGACCATGAATTCTGAGATGCCACAAAAACTCCATGGAAAGTTCTAACAAGGGAGCCACCATCTTGTTAGAATATTGAATTAATTACTCGACAATGGAAATTAACAAACTCTCTGGAATATAGTACGCTACTATTAACAAATAAATTAAGATAAAAAAGATGGATAAAAGAATATATTATAGAAGATTTGGCGTTTATGCCTTTACATT
>MU160023.1:74689-91950 GCA_015888305.1 Antheraea pernyi
AGCACCCTGCTGAATAACGAACGAGGCAATGGCGAAAGTGGGGTGGTAAGGTTTTACAGCCTGACTCGGTCGCAACCACCATGTACATGGCGAAAAAGCCCGTCATAGTGATTCGCTTTTGCGGGTCGCGTTTCGGGATCAGCCTGCGCATATCCAGCCTTTCGCAAGCCGGCATGAAAGCGGCGAACGGCGATGGATACTGTGTCACTCGGTGATCGCCATTGTTTTTGGTTTGTACTGTGCTTACCATCAGGCACAGTGCAGTCATTTTGCCGTGATGCAATAAAAAAAAAACAAAGTACTTACCAACAATAAAAGTCTTGTATGCACTAAGGTCGTAATTGGTTAAAATCAAGTGCAACCGTTTGGAATACTTATATATTTGACGTTATTTGTATTGGGCATGGTCGGATACTATAGACCGGAGGGTAGGAAAAATCTCGCAATAGTTATGTGTCTATTTCTTGAAAATATTAGGAGAGAACATACATCACGAAGGGATTCTGGCCACCCTAATGTTATCCGTATCTAACGGTTATGTAATGCAACGACAGAAACCAGCGCTGATATGGTAGTCATTAGGGTGGCCAGAATCCCTTCGTGATGTATGTTCTCTCCTAATATTTTCAAGAAATAGACACATAACTATTGCGAGATTTTTCCTACCCTCCGGTCTATAGTATCCGACCATGCCCAATACAAATAACGTCGCGTATATAAGTATTCCAAATAGTTGCACTTGATTTTAACCAATTACGACCTTAGTGCATACAAGACTTTTATTGTTGGTAAGTACTTTGTTTTTTTATTATTGCATTACGGCAATATGACTGCACTGTGCCTGATGGTAAGCACAGTACAAACCAAAAACAATGGCGACCACCGAGTGACACAGTATCCATCACCGGTCGCCGCTGTCATGCCGGCTTGCGAAAGGCTGGATATGCGCAGGTTGATCCATCGCCGTTCGCCGCTTTCATGCCGGCTTGCGAAAGGCTGGATATGCGCAGGCTGATCCCGAAACGCGACCCGCAGAAGCGAATCACTATGACGGGCTTTTTAAAATATATACATAAAATATATAGTTTGTATATATACATCAATAAAAATGCGTTATCTTAAAAGCAATCACAGCGATTAGGATGCTTTCTTGGAAATATCCATTATATGTTGAGAATATCTCAGCTCTGATACAATAATAATATCAAGATCTCACTTCTGTGTAACCCGTTGTAACATAATATTATTAATTTTACACAGATATCGTAGTGGGCAATGTGCTCGGCTATACGACATGACATGACGTTACATTTCTCTGAATTAAAATATAATTTATTGTCAGTACTCTACTATATCTATGGCACTCTCAAGTAGTTTACAATCTGTGACATATCTGATAGGCAAGAAAATCTTAAGGTCATTTGTAAAGAGTAAACATTTGCACTGTTAAGAATTGGATGGCCGTTTATGGAAGTTAAAAACTTTAGAGGGCCTAAATTACTACCCTGCTTGATAAAAACAATATGTTATTTGTTCTTATTTAAATACAACCTCTTTGACTTTAATTGAGTTAGTAAACAAACTTTATTACTATTACTACATATTATAAAACAAAGTCCTCTGCCACGGCTGTCCGTCTGTCACGACAAACTCAAAAACTACTGAACAGATTTTCATGCGCTTTTGACCAGTAGATAAAGTGATTCATGAGGAAGGTTTAGGTATATTATGTGTCAAGGATTTTTTTTTATTATCAAAGCAGGACACCTTCCGCCGGGCCTGCTAGTATAAAGCTAGCAAAAGAATAAATATATAGACAATAAAATAAATTAGCCCTTTTGATTGTCGACAAATATAAGATGATTTATTACATGATTAATTGGGTTTGTAAATTTATGTCATACATTTTGGCCATGATTCTTCGTTTGTGGGACTCCGTATGAAAGAGGCTCGATATAATTTTCTTTTGTATGTCTAGGAATTATGTCTTTTACGTCGCAACGTTAATGTCATCCAAAATCTTTAGCAACGGAATACCAATATTTACGTTACGTTTTAATAAAAAGAAAATCCACTTTTTGGGACTATTAACACTCCACCATCACGGCACACATAACATAACCACATAACGACCGTCGAATAGTTCCTTATTATGAACGTCGGCAACAAGCGCAAGTTTCGTTTAAACAAATTGCATCATAAACACTCGAACAAACGTTCCTAAAAACATAGCTGTCTTTGTCCGTTGTCTTGAACGTTTTGATAAAACATCGAAATTATTACAAAATGCCAATCATAGCACCCTACTTATTGCCAATAAGATCAGTATCTTTAAATAATGCATGGGACACGAATGTAATATAGTAAAAGAGTTTAAACAAATATAATGATTAAGTGATTATAAATAGTGATAAATCAATGAAAGTAAAATAATTAAACATTGTAAAATTATATGTAGCAACCAAAAATTAGTTAGAAAACGTAAACCAATAACAATGTCAACAATACTATCTGCAGACTGGTCTATTGTTGACATTGTTATTGGTTTACGTTTTCTAACTAATTTTTGGTTGCTACATATAATTTTACAATGTTTAATTATTTTACTTTCATTGATTTATCACTATTTATAGTAAATTTTGTAACCTTGTACTTAGATATACTTAGGTAAAACACTGCATTTTCTTAGTTTTGTTCAGCTATGTTATGTTTCCAAATGTGCGATGATCGTTCATATAGATTACATTTTGCCGTGGAGCTAAATGTAATCGGACTATGCTTCCTTGTTGCTGTTAGAAAGTCATCCTTGAAGGTGGTAGAGTCACGCTGTAGCAATTACATGTAGCATGAATGAGTCGGCTCGCCCGGTGTTGTACCACCCTCTCACAGAACACCGACGTGAAGTAACAGTGCTTGCATTATTTCGTTTCGTTCGGTCAGTGGGAGCGCCGGAGGCCCACCTCCTTTCCTCTTTTCCCTTCCCCTTTCTCCTTTCTCTACCCTTCCCCCATACACAGGCTGGCAACGCACTTGCGATGCCCCTTGCTAGTGTATATGGACAGTGGTGATCACTTAACATCAGGTGAACCATTTGTTCTTTTGCCTCCTTTTGACATAAAAAAAATATCTGTTGTGTACTGATATATTTACACCGTCCTTAGTATTTTTATTTGTTATTGGTACCCTCGATCGATTTGCTTCTTTGGAATTTTGCAACCAATAGCAGATTTTCTTTTAGACTTTGTTTTTTACACGCTTTTTCACAAACGATTGGAGTGCGCAAGATTGCACAGGAGAAAGCGTGTACGTGATTGTTCTTGTTTGTCATTACACGCACAATCTTTCCTGCGTGAAAACGCTTTCACGCGGAAAAGAGCGTATCGTGTAAAGGCAGCTGTTACTGTAAATTGATTCTCAGACGTCGATAGTGGAACGCCTTTGATTTCTATATTATTTAAACGTCATCTCTGCTAATTATCCTGCATTTCACGCTAGAATTATTCTTATTGTTGCTGTAAATGTGAAATATCTCCCTTAATAGATCATGTTTTTATGGAGTAACGAATAAAATAAACTAATGCTTTTACCTCCGACATTTCGGAATCGCCTAAACAATCGACAATCGTTTAAATTCCTTAAGTACACCTCATAGTAAGATATAAGGTAATAAGGTATAGCTGGCTTGCCTACTGATGACTTGCTTACAATATCAGTTCCTCCAGTAGATTTACAAGATTTAAATTTGTTGGTCGTTTTTGGATAACATTTGATATTCTGATTCGGCAAGTCCAACGTAAGCAAAACTCGGTTTATTGCATTTACATTACGGCGGTTGCAGCGAAACACCACGTATACATTCAAGTAATAGAAGTTTGAGTAACATTGGAAATTTTGATCCTTAAGTCCATCCATAATGTAATTTACCCAGGATGAAACAATTATGTTTTTGTGTAAAATTCTCATAAGATGCGAAGTTCAAAAAGGACCAGAATTTTTATTTCTATATTCTGATACAAATTTAAGTAACACCAAAGTATATTCTACACAATGTTTTCAAACACTGTACTACTACCACCTTTCAGTACATTGTTAGAAGAAATACATTCAATTCCAAATTATAAGAGTCCTGGTAATCGTATTTACAAATATAGATATAAACTCATAATTTAAATATTTGCCTAAACTCTCCACGCCTTAGAGTTCGACAGGAAACTTTTAGGTCAAGCCTTACTTAGACCTAATTCAAGGAACAGTTACATGATGTGACGTGTGAATTTTTAATTGTGTAGAACAGTCTGCCCGTGACTTCGTTCGCGTGGAATAGTTACTTTGGGCTAACGGTAACACGCAGCGGAAGCTCTTAAGAGGAAAAACTACCTGATTTTGAAATATTCTTCAGAAATGCTCCGCTCCTATTGCCCTTAGTGTGATGATATATATATAGCCTATAACCTTCCTCGATAAATGAGCTATATAACACTGAAAAAATTTTTCAAATCAGACCAGCAGTTCTTGAGATTACCCCTTACAATGTCACAAACTCACACAATTTACCTCTTTATAATATTAGTATAGATTCTCTTCTTTGTACGAGATAATCCTGGAAACAGCTGAATCAACTTAGACGAAACTACTAACAGGTAGAGAAATTATATTGATTACATGATAATAATAATATAGAGGTATTATAACATTATTAAATAGCTCATAGAGGTTTAGTACAAATGGCAAAACAAAGAATAAAAATACGTTTACAACCATCATTTAAACCATATAAATCTCGCAGTTTCTATGGGCACCAGTTAGTAATAAATAAATTTAGTAGTAATAATATAGTTAATTAATATTTATAATAATTTACAGAAGATACAACGTACCTGGAGCGACAGTATCGGTGATGTAGACGAATAAATTATCACAAGTAGCGGGCAGATGGGAAGAGGACGAACGCGTGTCATCCAACACCAAGTTTGTGAGGAGTGAGCTAGGTCTTAACAGTTCACGTGGAAAATATATGCTTCGGACCTGAAACGAGAATAAAGAATTATCAATGACTATTATACTTTGCGTTTTATAACATGATTGTTATTATATGTCGTGATCACTACATATAATATCAATATTATAAATAAAAACAAAGTTCTCTGCCACGTCTGTCTGTCTGTCTGTTCGCGATAAACTCAAAAACTACTGAACGGATTTACATACGGCTTTCACCAGTAGATAAAGTGATTCATGTGGAAGGTTCAGGTATATAATTTGTGAAGGTTTTTTTTATCAGGGCGGGACTACGTCCTCCGGGCCCGGCAGTATATCATATGTTTATCAAGCGGCATGCCTCGGCTTCGCATAGGTGTACTACGAAGAAAATTAAACCAAATCTCTTTACTAACAATACGACCTGCATGAAAATAAAATGCCAACTGAATATGTAAACGTCAATTAGTCAATAATTTTGAACATTTTCTTAGTGTTTTCTGTCACACTCACTCACTTTCTATTTGTAGATTTTAAACTAAAACTTAACATTTTCCGAACGATTTAGCAAACATTTTCTTTTATACAATTCTTGTCCTGATAATTTGAAACACAACAATTAGTTGCAGTTGTTCTGAATTGATTCGCACACATACATTCGGCAATTGGTTTTTATTACACTACACTGATATTATAAAGCTGAAGAGTTTGTTGGAACGTGCTAATCTCAGGAACTACTGGTCCGATTTGAAATTCTTTCGGCTTTCTTTAGATAGCAAATTTATCGAGGAAGGCTATTGGGTATATATCATCACGCTAAGACCGATAGGAGTGGAGCCAATGAAGAATGTTTCAAAATCGGTTTTTTTTTTATTTTGAGAGCTGCCGGTACACGTAAGTAAGTAACTATTTCATGCGGGCGAAGTCTCGAAGAGAAGCTAGTATAGATAATATAGGCAGTTGGAAAACGATGCTCATGTATAACGAATTATACAGAGCGTTTGGTTCATTCTATTTTTCTATTAAATGTGGATGTGGAACCATATTTTCCTACTTTGCCCTTGACTTTCAACGAGTGTGTTGCACAACTAATCAAAAAACGTATTGAATTACACAATACGAAAATAACTTTTATAAATAATAGTATTTTTTTGGTAACAGCATATAATAATAGCTATTTTAATTAAAAGTTAAAGTACAGTATGTTAAGGAACAGATTACTGCAGTTCACACATCGCTGAATGCATTGTGTTTACAAAAATCATTATTTTTCAAAACTTTATTAAAATTATATTAAATTAGTTGTACTCGCGACTTCGTCTGCGTGAAATCCAGTGTAAAAAAAAAGGTTAAAATCATCTCAATGTACTAAGTCCATTTATTTATCTACTTTTCTCTCGTACCTACCTCGAGCCGTCATTCAAATTACAATAACTTTTGATAGACTCGACCGATTTTAATAAAACAAAGACTAAGTTATTCTTGAGAATATGCTTTATGATTTATAATACAGTTTTTATTGTGAACCCAGTTAGCAATGATGCGTGTTCATACAAACAGACAGACAGACAGACAGACATTTCTAAAAATGATTGAAATGTATTCTATTACTTATTCATAGACACCTGCAACAATTTTTTTCATGAAAATCGAAAATATATAGACACGTTAGATTTACATTCTTATTATATGTTTAGATATAGTTGCCGCGATATTTTTTTATCGATAAGCACCAAGCGTTTAAACTATTTTATCGAAACTCATTATTTAGATTATCTATTAGTTTCTTCACGGTGTCTCCAAAACCATCAAACCTTTTTTTCGCACTAACTACGTTATAGACCTGACGGGTCTTCACAACTTCACCAGACTAAGCACCATCAGATCTCTTTAATAAAATTGATATACTCGTATGTGCTATCCTGTATACATCCTTTGATGTAATTAACTAATTATAGTTCGTATATTTAAATCTAGTTCCGGTAGAAACTATTCTCCTGATATTTTGGGACGAAGGGGTTTTTCCTAATATAGTTTAAAATGAATATTTTATAGTGCACACCTTAATATATATGTAATAGAATTTATGTGCCAACTTTGTTTTTAATGCATTTACCCTTGAAAATCTAATTCCGCTTCCTATGAATGTAAATTGTCATTATAGCTTGTAACAAAAAAAGAGACAAACTTAAAACGAATTAGTATGTTATTTAGTAATTATTATATTTTTAGTAAAGTTCATTTTAATGTACTTCAATTTCATTGATATTTAATTGCTCTGAAGTTGATTACTTTTTATTTTTAGATTTCATTCGAGCCGCACGTTAGATCATAATTTAAGACAAAAGCTTAACAGTAATTGCTAAATTAGTAACGCTTCGTAAATCTATGTATAATTAATACCAGGCAATTAGCACAAACAAAGAATAAACATCTAACGTTTTGATCTAACTACAACGTCTATTTTATCCAAGTGAAGATAAATTGTGAGAAAAAGGAAGTAGTCGGCACAATTTTGTTTTGAAGTTTGTCATGGCATTACCATTTTTTTATATTGTAGCACGGCAAAATGACTACACTATACCTGATGGTAAGCACAGTACAATCCAAAAACAATGGCGACCACCGAGTGACACACTATCCATCGTCGGTCGCCACTGTCATGCCGGCCTGCGCTAAACAGGATATGCACATGCTGATCCCGAAACGCGATCAGCAGAAGCGAATCACTATGACGGGCTTTTTCGCCATATACATGGTGGTTGCGACCCAGTCAGGCTGTATAACCCTACCACCCTGCTTTCGCCATTGCTTCGTTCGTTATTCAGCAGGGTGCTCCACGCGCAGGTGAGGTTGGCTTGGGTGTCTCAAGTCTTAGGATGTTATTCGACACCCCTTACACCCCAAAAAAAGAAACTTCGTTATGTTTAAAGAGTTGATAACCGCAACTTCATCTGCGTTGGTTACTATCCTAACTCTATATGTTATGTACAAAATAGGAAATATAAGCACCACACCGCTTGTTCCAGTTCTTAACAATAAGAATACACAAAATACACAGTGCTTATAAAAATTGTAGTTTCTGAGAACTTTAATATATACATAGATATAAGAAGAATGTAAGTCTAGCGTATCTGTAATTTTCCGAATTTCGTGAAAAAAAATTGTTGCAGGTGTCTAGGAATAAGTAATAGAATACATTTTCATCATTTTTAGAAATGTCTGTCTGTCTGTCTATCTGATTTTATGAACACGCATCACTGCTAAAGCACTGCTAAATAAAACCTCAACAAGAAAATCATAAAGCATATCCTCGAAAGTAACTTAGTATTCGGTTCATTAAAATCGCTCTGCTCTATCAAAAGTTATTATAATTTGAATAACGGTTCGAGGTAAGTACGAGAGAAAAGTAGTGATCTACGATTATAGTTTATTTGTTTGGTTGAACGCGCTAATCTCAGGAACTACTGGTCCGATTTGAATTCTTTCAGTGTTAGATAGATCATTTATTCAGAAAGCATATAGGCTATATATCATCACGCTAAGACCAATAGGAGCTGCGCACCAATGATGAAGATTACAATTTTTTTTTTTCTTTTAAGAGGTTTCGCTGCGTGTTAGTGTTAGCCCAAAGAAACTATTCTACGCGGCCGAAGTCGCGGGAACAGCTACTAACGTTATATTAAATGAACATATCGTGATAATTAATTATTAATTAATTAATATTATTGTTTCAGATAAGGAGCAAGTATCTAAGAATTAAGACTATAAAAAAGATCGACGCCTATACAGTTGTTTTCGCGTGATTCGCGCGTAACGACTGGCCTCGATTAATTCATTAATATAAATTTAAAATTAGGTTTGGTTAAGTTTTGAATGACGTACATTATCATAGTGTAATTGATTAGGATCAGATTTATAAGACAATTCGTTCATAAATATGTCTCGTATAATATATTTGTCATATGATATTAAGGTCAAATTTTTAGCGAGTCTTGAAATCTTTGCCGGAACAGAATATAAATATTAAACTTAAAATCAAGAAATATTTTATTCACAATATTACAAGTATATGTGACGGCCACTATTTTAAATTTTATTATTTAGAATATGTAATAGTACCGAAATTCTTTAAATATGAATATGAATATTTTCTCTGATACATTACACCTTTCGCTACAAAGTATAAGTTGTATAATTGGAAAGTAAAAATATGTTTGTTATTGAGATCGTCATATGAAATTATTAAAAAAATACCAATAGTATTATAAATTGTTTTTGAATTCTTCACAACGAACATTACTTGTAAAACAACTTACTAATACGAAGTTATCTATCATGATAATAATATTATTTAGATAACTAAATCTAACATGAAAACACATATGTTAACTAAACGCAATTTTCTAGCAAGAATCGATTGTCCTGTCTGCAATTGCTTATCATTGAAAAAATACAAATCTCAGTTGCTAAGCAATCCGAAATAATCATGCGTTGAATTACACCAACCATGGACAATCGGACATGCCACACCCTTTCAAATGAATGACCTCGGTATTCGAACTCAACTATCGATATAACAAAACACAATATTCGTCATTCTATAGTCATTGATATACATCTATATATGCATATTTGGAAATGCATGATGTACATTTGAAACTACTTGTATAATTTTTTTTTTATATCAGAAATAGACAAACGGACAGATGTGTCACCTGATGTCAAGTGATCACCTGATGTCAAGTGCGTTGCCAGCCTGTGTAGGGAGTAGGGGTAGGGAAAAAGGGAGAAGGGAGGTGGGCCTCCGGCGCTCTCACCCGACCGAACGAAACGCAACAATGCAAGCACTGTTACTTCACGTCGGCTTTCTGTGGGTCGGGTGGTACTACCCCGGGCGAGCCGACCCATTCATACTGAAACTACTAATAACTACAGCGTGGCTTTACCTACAATTTTTTTTTGTTGAAAATCATATACATTCGCAAGATATTGATGGCATTTCAGTACGTCTGCCCCTATTTATATTTTAACTATTTATTATTGCTAATTGTTTTTTATTTATTTTTGGAATAGTCAGGACAAGTGTTGTGTGAAAGTAAATGTTTGAGAAATTATAGGGAAAAGTGACAAATTTTGATTAAAAATCGTCATATAAAAGTGAGCGAATAAGTGTGAAAGAAAACAGTACAGAGATCTTTTAAAATATTGACAGATTTACGTTCAGTTATCATTTTATTTCACCTCATAGCCGTATTATAAAGAGAAGGTTTGGTGTCATTTTCTTCGTTACATTCGTACTAAGCTGAGGTGTCAGGTGGTTTTTAATAAAAAGGTTAGAAAATTATATAAATTTTATATAGGGTATAGGGTAGTACCCCCCTCTTACAGGAAATCGAGGTAAAGTAATAGTGCTTGCATTGTTACGTTTCGTTCGGTCAGTGAGAGCGCCAGATGCCCACGTTCCTTCTCCCTCCCCGTCCCCTTTCCCTCTCCCCCAAACACAGGCTGGCAACGCACTTACGACTCCCGTGGCTTTGCTAGTGTCTATGGACGGTATTGATCACTTAACATCAGAGACCCACCTATTCGGTGATCAACACGCCAGGCTGTCGCAGGGGCGGTTTTTCAGGAAGACAGCAAGTTCGACGTCTGGCCGCCCCTACCAATGCGGCGGACGATACACCGTGGGGTTTTAGTCCGTGCGAGTCGGACATATCCCACCCTCTTCCCCGAGAGGGTGGCGTAATGATGGAATTTCTCCACGTTAATTTAAAAAAAGTGAGAGCGCCTGAGGCGTCCAACCCATTCCCGTCCCCCTCCCCCCCTTGACCTTAATTTAGTATATTATGAAAGAGACTAATCACGAATATAACGTTAAAAAAATGTTGTCTGTATGTCCAGATTTATCTCAAAAACGTCTCATCTAATCTTCATCAAATTTTGTACACGCGAATCTTATTTCATTCCTTAATTGATATGAGTATTTTTAGGAATAAAATACAAAGTAAAATCATTTTCACAGAAACAATATCGCGAGCATGAGCTAGTTATTCATAGAAATTCACCAATGACGGTGTACATGCAACAATACACGTGTTTTGGTTCACAATGGCCATTAAATAGATGTATAAGGAAGTATATGTAAATATGTGAAAACTGCACCAACGAGTTGTACGTTTAATATAAACTTTGCCAATCTCTAAAGTTATTCTCGTTCGTAGAATTAATTCGAATCGTAAAGGAATGGCCTAGATTGTAACCGGAATATGAGTATCTATATGGAATGATAATTGTTATAAAAGGCGAGTTGTCTAAATTACCATTTAAATAGAGTTAACTATCAAAATTTGCTATATTAAATGCATTCTAACAGATGGAGTTAGAATAACTATTGTTTGCATACAAAATCTATATAAAAACCGAAGATAATCTCTTCTCTTTTTTCTATTATTCTCTTCTTTTTGTCAACCGATTTTCTTTTTTTTTTAAAGACACTGTATAGTTTATTATTTTTACTTAGCCTTTATTTACAAGTAAATATCTATTGATCATATTTCATGATCCTTACGTCTACTAATCTACAAGATTTGTACAACCTTTGAAAAAAAAACCTCAACAATATCGAAATATAAAAAAATATATTGAATTGTGATCAAATTTCGACCACTGGACGACTGGACGACCATTGGTATAAATTATATCAGAATTTTTAAACATTTTTGGCAAATACCTTTGAGGTAATAATAGGTATAATATAATATTCATTACTGTAATAAATTGATTGTACACTTAATGGTAATCACAAATCAGTAAAAATAATCATTAATTTGTCATGTACTACAATGTAATGTACTGTACACTACTTCGCATTTAATTATACGTCCAAACGTTAAATGCAGCTATTTCAATATTTTGTATATGTTAAGTACCGTACTTTTATTAATATTATCCAATTTAACTAACCCGTCTACTTTGACTGCAATTATAATATGTCCGAGTTGTACTAAACGAATTAATTAAGAATAATCAGTTTGTTTTATGATTAGCAAAATACATATTAGTAGTCATTTTTAAAACTCTCGCATTGCATAAGTCATGAACCTAATAGAATTATGATAATAGTATCCCATCAAAAACATAAATGTGAAATGAGAGCCAAGTTCCATATTATGATATATGCCTAGGTTGTTCAACAGCGAGATCTAAATGGGTGCAAGGTCAATGGTCAGTCCTGAAATTTATTGATAACAACATAAAATATGTTATAACAACTTGAAGTATGATTTCTGCTTATAACTTGGGATAATATAGTAGCCTAAGGTCTTACTTGGCCAGTTCGAATATACCAATTATATTTTTTCCTTTGTATTCACCCAGTTACCTATCTGGATAACAAATTTGAACGTTTTAGGCTGTCTGGAACTGGGTTAGAATTTTAGTCGATAGGTCAATCAGTGATAATAATGACGATTTTTGGACGTTAAGATTTAAATAACTGTTTGATGTGTGTTTATAAAGTTTGGAGCACATATATACCTCGCAAGTCTGAATACATGAGCCGAGTTTGGCATGTGTATGTGAAATAGTTTTTGAGATATGATGGGGTGAAAAGTGGCTCTAAATGGTTCCTGTAATATTACACACGGTAGCGCGCGCTCGCCATTCTTTTAGCTTGACCTTGGCTTGACTTGCTGCCGCGTATTTAGATCCTATACCCTTTTTTGTACTCCTAAATTTCATCATGATCGTTTGGGTAGTTGAAAGCATACCGAACAAACATTTGTAATATTAATAAGGCAAAACTTACGCAGTATTAAATAAAGAAGACTATGACATATATACAACAACGATAAAATGTTTAACCTTATATTCGTGGTTAAATCAAATCTATTATTGTATTCACTATAACACAATAAACAATTCTAATAAGAGTGGCCATGACTTTATGGCGGTAGCGAATATTTTATAGTTGAGAAAGCAGTCTACACAGAAGGCAAGGTTATGATATGTGGTTCAATTCTAATTGACTACTCATTCAATACCAATCAAAACAATGTATATGAAACGATTAGCTTTGAAATATATAGAAGAAAGACTTTTATTAATGTCTAATTCGAACAACTTTTGAGAGCCTTCAGTATTTAAAGTAGTCTAATATCTTCTCAGCTAATAAAACTCGAGTAGACTATATTATAATTATTATTCATTTTACAAGGCTTATAAATGGCCACTTTTAATGAAACGTTAGAATAACCCCAAGACTTATGTTAAAATTGATAATTAATCATAATAACATTAAATTATAGAATTAAAGAAACTTGTTCGGTTGAACTTCAATAGAAATGTGAAAAACATCGAGTTATAAAGGTTTCGAATTATAAAGGGTTTTGGCTTACATATAATTCTAGACCTGCTGAAATTTTATCTTGCATAACTTGCAGTTACACAAAGTAAATCAAAAAAGTTACTTGTAAAGAAAGAATATTGATATTATAAACAACAGAATAAAAAGCAATAGCTTATTAAATTATCTTCGACATACATGGGTTATTAATTTAAAATAATGAAGTTATTGAGATTCTAGAATCAAATATTAATATTTCCAGATTCCATAGGTAAAGTAAATATTTTTTAAATTATAAAATAGAAAAAGAAACCAAAATTTATACGTATTGTAGAGGTTTTTAACATATGGAGGTTCAACTTTCTGATTTTCTATATTATGTATACATAAGATTGAAGTTGTAATATCAACTTTAAAATATTTGCAACAAAATTAGATCATTATTAATGGAAATTTTCAAATCAATTAATACTATGATACAAATACAATTACAATTATGCATTTAAAAAACTTCCGATTCACTTATTATGAAATTCTGAAATAAAAATATAGTGTATATTATGGCAATGTTAACTCTAGTTTAACAAGCAACATGCGTATGTAAAGATTTCAAAAAATCATTGATATTAGTTTATATAATAATTCTCCTGTACATGTGCATGTGACTGAACTCATCCTAAACGGTTGGACCGAGTTTGATGATTTTTTTTTGTATTTAGGCCATTCAGATTCATAATTGGACACGATAGGTTGCGCCGTCGTCTGATTTCAGGATTTTTTTATCTTCAAGGCAGGACAACTTCTGCTGTGCTCGTTAGTTACCTTATAAAATTAAGCTTAAGTTCTAGTCTCATATTGAAATTTGAACCGAGCTTGATATTTCCATGTTCATTATATTTGTATAACTTAGTTTTTAGTTCTTATGTATTTACTTCTTTTTTGGTGTGAAGAGAATAAACATAAACTATAATTACCTTTATAAGGATTTAACGTGCCGCGCGGAAAACTGATCTTGTCTACGGAACCTCGCAAATGCTACCGTAAACTAAAATATATTACGTTACACACTTACCAGCCTGTCCGTAGCCATGTCAAAGATGAGTATTTTCGGCGGGCAAACGCGACGGAAATCGTCAATGCTGGTAATAACTCCGGCGTCGAGCACCCAAAGTCTATTGCATCTGTCAGCTCGCACCCTGTATACTGATATGAGTCCCGTGCAGTTGATATCTTCGCGGCCTGCAGTGTGCCACGACCAATCAGGATAGGCCTAAAAGAACATTCAAGCTTAAATATTGTATGTGAAACGTAACATAGAACATCAACATTTCAAGATGTCATATTACAATTTGTATCTGGCTAGACATGCTGGAAACACAACAGCGCATTTATGAACATAACGAACTTCCTTTGCACTACGGTTTACCATAAACATGCGAAATGATGCAATGTGACCATCATGCTGCTATTCTGGCGACAGAGCTTCATTGATAAATCAACTAATGAATTGTAGTGTAATGTTTGTATTGAAGATGGAACCGTATGGACCGTATACGGATACTAACGTGAGTATAGTGCAAACAAATCCCTCGTGTTTGTCTTAAAAACTGACAATTCATGGATTGAAATGCTCGTAAATACGAGTGAGGCGTGATTCGTGAGTTGACGTCCAGATTAGATTTTAGCGTGTGTTACATGTCATATATTCCACCAAATTGTATACGGTATACGTGTAATACTTATATATATTACATAACACTTATGTGATAAAAAATGAAAATATTTTATTATTCGTTGTGTAATCTTTACAGTCATTCGCAAACATAAACTAATTATAACTTGAATATATAAACATCTGATATAAATACATATTAATTATTAATATAATACCGTCTGGGTATTAGTATATTTAATTTATCTAATATGTATTTATAACAGATGGTTACACACATATACACACGACTAAGAAGTGCTAATTTTATAAAAGCCATTTCTAGACGGAAATTGAATCCAATACATTGTGATTCAACATAATACTAATTTAACTATTCATCATCATCATCATCAGCCTGTAAGAGATCCACTGCAGGGCCATAGGTCTCTTCCCGAAAGAAGGTATGGGCGTAATCACCACGCCAGCCCACGACGTATTAGCGATTTCAAACCCTGAGAAATCCACAGTTCTATTTTTTTCCCACATACAGTAGTACTACAAGAACATTTCTCTGGTTCGGGTTTCCTCACGATGTTTTCCTTCACCGTCAGCCGATAGTGTCACCAATTGAAATTGGTAAATGTACGCGAATTCCGAAAAGTTCGTTGGTACATGCCGGGGTTCGAGCCTGGGGACATCGAAATAATATTCCACCGGACAAACCACCACGACTTTTACTTAATAGTAATATTTTTTTTAAATATAACAACTGCTTTGCACGATTATTTGACATTTTAAACATAAACTATCTTAAAATATATCTTTTCGTGTGTAGTATCTCTTTAAAAGTTCTTGTCTAAAAATCATGTTCTCTATTACGGAGTCTTAAAATCATAATGGCGATTTCTATCTTTACGATTTCATTGTCCAACAATGAACTTTACCGAGACACGTAGTATGGTCACGAGAAGGATTTCCTAATTGTTTTAGTTAGCCTTAATATTCGTCAGTAAATATAATATGTACAATGAACAAAACATACTTACTTATATCGATTACTTATATGAATACACTAGCTGTTACCCGCGGCTCCGCACGCGCTTTTTAAAAATGTATTAAAGACATGTAAAATTGTTAGTCGGTGTGTACATTACAGAAACGCTTTTTCAAAAACATTTGTAACTTCGACACGAACGCCATCTACTGTAACATGTAACGTGTACATTAGATATATGAATACTAATAATATATCGAATGGGATGGGATTTATCATCAGCAACATACCTGGAACTTCAACCTACTATATACCAAACTCAACGCTCACTAACACTATATAAGAAAGTAATGAAAATTATAAACTATACATTACCGAACAATATATCTTAAATCTTTTATTTTATAGATAGATATAATATATTGTATTGTCGATATACTTAAGTTATTCTTATACGTTGCTATAATATTGACCAAAAAGATGATATAATTCATATTACATACAAATATATGACTTTCAATTAGGTATATTTATTATTATTGGAGTCCAGTAAGGTACACATCTATCGCGGTTGTAACATATGTTTGATCAATTTCACACGAACGAATGCCCAGGTAGCAGTTAATCACTACATAGTATACCAATTCAAATAAAAAAAGAATCATTAAAATCGGTTCACAATTGACTAAAATATCAATTAAAATACATAAAAAAATACATACAACCGAACATAGGACCCTCCTCCTTTTTCGAAGTCGGTTAAAAAAGACCTCTGTCAGCTTATCTGTTCGCGATAAAGTCAAAAACTACCATTTTCATGCTGTTTTCACCAATAGATAGAATGATATTTCATGGGGAAGGTTTAGGTATAATTTGTCAAGGTTTTCATTTTATTATCCGTCTCCGTCCGTATAACGTCTTCCGAGCCCGCTAGTTATCTGCCCGTAAAAGCCCCGTGAAAGTCGGTCCAATCAATTAGGAGATAGAAGGATATTGCGGACGAAGTCTTGAGAAACAAAATAAAATAGTTACTTCTTATAAGGTGAGTTATCTTCCAGTGAAAATCCCGTGAAAATCAGTTCAAGCATTACCGATATTCCACTGCGTCCGAAGGCGAATAAAAAACCTAAATTATTTTTATAAGGTCTGTTATCTACCAGTAAATACCCCGTGAAAATCGGTCCAACCATTTTGGAAATAGCCATGCGGACGAAACCGCAGACAAATAAAATAGAACATGTCAACCGCTATAATTTCGACTATCTGGCACTAAAAAGTAAAATTCCCGT
>MU160023.1:94471-112129 GCA_015888305.1 Antheraea pernyi
GTAGCCATGTCAAAGATGAGTATTTTCGGCGGGCAAACGCGACGGAAATCGTCAATGCTGGTAATAACTCCGGCGTCGAGCACCCAAAGTCTATTGCATCTGTCAGCTCGCACCCTGTATACTGATATGAGTCCCGTGCAGTTGATATCTTCGCGGCCTGCAGTGTGCCACGACCAATCAGGATAGGCCTAAAAGAACATTCAAGCTTAAATATTGTATGTGAAACGTAACATAGAACATCAACATTTCAAGATGTCATATTACAATTTGTATCTGGCTAGACATGCTGGAAACACAACAGCGCATTTATGAACATAACGAACTTCCTTTGCACTACGGTTTACCATAAACATGCGAAATGATGCAATGTGACCATCATGCTGCTATTCTGGCGACAGAGCTTCATTGATAAATCAACTAATGAATTGTAGTGTAATGTTTGTATTGAAGATGGAACCGTATGGACCGTATACGGATACTAACGTGAGTATAGTGCAAACAAATCCCTCGTGTTTGTAATAGAAATGTGAAAAACATCGAGTTATAAAGGTTTCGAATTATAAAGGGTTTTGGCTTACATATAATTCTAGACCTGCTGAAATTTTATCTTGCATAACTTGCAGTTACACAAAGTAAATCAAAAAAGTTACTTGTAAAGAAAGAATATTGATATTATAAACAACAGAATAAAAAGCAATAGCTTATTAAATTATCTTCGACATACATGGGTTATTAATTTAAAATAATGAAGTTATTGAGATTCTAGAATCAAATATTAATATTTCCAGATTCCATAGGTAAAGTAAATATTTTTTAAATTATAAAATGTAAGAAATTATTCTCGAGACATTTAGAGTAATAAAATATTTTAATGAAGAAAAAGAAACCAAAATTTATTCGTATGTAGAGGTTTTTAACATATGGAGGTTCAACTTTCTGATTTTCTATATTATGTATACATAAGATTGAAGTTGTAATATCAACTTTAAAATATTTGCAACAAAATTAGATCATTATTAATGGAAATTTTCAAATCAATTACATATTTATGCATTTAAAAAACTTCCGATTCACTTATTATAAAATTCTGAAATAAAAATATAGTGTATATTAAGGTCATGTTAACTCTAGTTTAACATGTTGCGTTTGTAAAGATTTCAAAAAGATTCATAATTGGACGCGATAGGTTGCGCCGTCGTCTGATTTCAGGATTTTTTTATCTTCAAGGCAGGACAACTTCTGCTGTGCTCGCTAGTTACCTTATAAAATTAAGCTTAAGTACTACTCTCACATTGAAAATTGAACCGAGCTTGAAGTTTCCATGTAAATTATATTTCTGTAACTTAGTTTTTAGTTCTAATGTAGTTACTCTATTTCGTTTGGCGTGAAGAGTACAAAAATAAACTATAATTACATTTATAAGGATTTAACTGCCGCGTCGCTGTGCGTCGGTTAGCCGGAGAACTGGTTCAGTCTACGGAATCTTGCAAATACAGAAAATACTACTGTAAACAAAAATATATTACGTTACACACTCACCAGCCTGTCAGTAGCCATGTCAAAGATGAGTATTTTCGGCGGGCAAACGCGACGGAAATCGTCAATGCTGGTAATAACTCCGGCGTCGAGCACCCAAAGTCTATTGCATCTGTCAGCTCGCACCCTGTAGACTGATATGAGTCCCGTGCAGTTGTAATCTTCGCGGCCTGCAGTGTGCCACGACCAATCAGGATAGGCCTGAAAGAACATTCAAGTTTAAGGATTGTAAAAATATTACAGTGTGTATGTTAACTTCTGTCTGCAAATCGTATAACAATGATTTGCATTTAATATTAGTAAATGTTTTTTATTTACGTACATAATCAGGTAAGACAGATTATTAACCATGCGACTGTTTTATAGTGCTGTGTACACATTGGTGAAACGTAACCTAGAATTATACATGTTGTATGTGGTAGAGCCACGCTTAAGGTATTATCTACTGGTTTCAGCATAAATGGGTCGGCTAGTCCGAGGTAGTACCACCCTCTCACAGAAAACCGACGTGAAGTAACAGTGCTTGCATTGTTGCGTTTTGTTCGGTTAGTGAGAGCGCCGGAAGACCACCTCAACTCGCCCCACCTCTACTCCTCCTTCCCTATTACCCTCTCCCCAAACACAGGCTGGCAACGCACTTGCGACTCCCCTGGTGTTGCAAGTGTCTATGGACGGTGGTGATCACTTAACACCAGGTGACCCACCTGTTCGTATGCCTCCTATAATATAAAAAAATATATTAGTAAATGTTTTTATTGATTTACTTACATAACCAGGTAAGAGCGATTATTAACTGTGTGACTGTATTATAGTGCCGTGTACACATTGGTGAAACGTAACATAGAATTAGACATTTCAAGATGTCATATTACAATTTGTATCTGGTTAGACATGCCGGAAACACAACAGCGCATTTATGAGCAGCACGAATTGCTCTGCACTTCAGTTTACCATAAACATGCGAAATGATGCAATGAGACCATTATGCTGCTATTCTGGCGACAGAGCTTCATTGATAAATCTACTAATGAATAAAAGGCAGGTCGAGACGTTATTCCTATGTTTGTGTTGTAGATGGAACCGTATAGACTGTATACGGATACTAACTAGAGCATAGTGCAAGCAAATCCTTGTCTTTGTCTTAAATGCTTGTAAATACGAGTGAGATGCGATTCGTGAGTTGATTAGGTTCCATGTATCGAAACATGTTGGAAGTAGGGGTCTTTGATCAAACCATACATTTTGTAGGACAAATATTTTTTAGAATTATTTAGATAATTATCATCAAATTTAACAAAAAAACCCAGTTAGTAATGAATCTTTGATAATGATCAAGTCAGTATATTTTATCCCTGCTACCTCTATTACCTACCACATCGAGAGTTTTCGTACAGGAAATTGTTGGGCGCCTCATCAAAATGAATCTACTCACGGAAAATTAGCTTGATAGTAATCAAGTGCAATAATGAACTCTGGATCCTGGACAGTTTTTGTGTTGACAGACATTTCAATGTGTGTTACATTTCATATTATATTTCACCAATCTGTATGCGGTTTTAGTATAATACATAATACTTATGACAAAAAATGAAAATAAAAATATTTTATTATTCGTTGTGTAATCCTTACAGTTCTTCACATTCATAAACTAATTATAGCTTGAATATATAAACATCTGAGATAAATACATTTTAAATATTAATATAATACCGTCTGGGTATTATATTAGTATATTTAATTTATCTAAAATGTATTTATAACAGATGGTTATATACACACGACTAAGAATAGTGCTCATTTTATAAAAGTCATTTCTATACGGAAATTGAATCCAATACATTGTGATTCAACATAATGCGGATTTAACTACTCATCATCTTCATCATCAACCTGTAAGAGACCCACTGTAGGGCCATAGGCCTCTTCCCGAAGGAAGGCACGATGAAGGCGTAATCACCACGCTAGCCCACGACGTATTGGCGATTTCAAACTCTGAGAAATCCACAGTTCTATTTTTTTCCCACATAAAGTAGTACTACAAGAACATTTCTCTGGTTCGGGTTTCCTCACGATGTTTTCCTTCACCGTCAGCCGATAGTGTCACCAATTGAAATTGGTAAATGTACGCGAATTCCGAAAAGTTCGTTGGTACATGCCGGGGTTCGAGCCTGGGGACATCGAAATAATATTCCACCGGACAAACCACCACGACTTTTACTTAATAGTAATATTTTTTTTAAATATAACAACTGCTTTGCACGATTATTTGACATTTTAAACATAAACTATCTTAAAATATATCTTTTCGTGTGTAGTATCTCTTTAAAAGTTCTTGTCTAAAAATCATGTTCTCTATTACGGAGTCTTAAAATCATAATGGCGATTTCTATCTTTACGATTTCATTGTCCAACAATGAACTTTACCGAGACACGTAGTATGGTCACGAGAAGGATTTCCTAATTGTTTTAGTTAGCCTTAATATTCGTCAGTAAATATAATATGTACAATGAACAAAACATACTTACTACCTACCACATCGAGAGTTTTCGTACAGGAAATTGTTGGGCGCCTCATCAAAATGAATCTACTCACGGAAAATTAGCTTGATAGTAATCAAGTGCAATAATGAACTCTGGATCCTGGACAGTTTTTGTGTTGACAGACATTTCAATGTGTGTTACATTTCATATTATATTTCACCAATCTGTATGCGGTTTTAGTATAATACATAATACTTATGACAAAAAATGAAAATAAAAATATTTTATTATTCGTTGTGTAATCCTTACAGTTCTTCACATTCATAAACTAATTATAGCTTGAATATATAAACATCTGAGATAAATACATTTTAAATATTAATATAATACCGTCTGGGTATTATATTAGTATATTTAATTTATCTAAAATGTATTTATAACAGATGGTTATATACACACGACTAAGAATAGTGCTCATTTTATAAAAGTCATTTCTATACGGAAATTGAATCCAATACATTGTGATTCAACATAATGCGGATTTAACTACTCATCATCTTCATCATCAACCTGTAAGAGACCCACTGTAGGGCCATAGGCCTCTTCCCGAAGGAAGGCACGATGAAGGCGTAATCACCACGCTAGCCCACGACGTATTGGCGATTTCAAACTCTGAGAAATCCACAGTTCTATTTTTTTCCCACATAAAGTAGTACTACAAGAACATTTCTCTGGTTCGGGTTTCCTCACGATGTTTTCCTTCACCGTCAGCCGATAGTGTCACCAATTGAAATTGGTAAATGTACGCGAATTCCGAAAAGTTCGTTGGTACATGCCGGGGTTCGAGCCTGGGGACATCGAAATAATATTCCACCGGACAAACCACCACGACTTTTACTTAATAGTAATATTTTTTTTAAATATAACAACTGCTTTGCACGATTATTTGACATTTTAAACATAAACTATCTTAAAATATATCTTTTCGTGTGTAGTATCTCTTTAAAAGTTCTTGTCTAAAAATCATGTTCTCTATTACGGAGTCTTAAAATCATAATGGCGATTTCTATCTTTACGATTTCATTGTCCAACAATGAACTTTACCGAGACACGTAGTATGGTCACGAGAAGGATTTCCTAATTGTTTTAGTTAGCCTTAATATTAGTCAGTAAATATAATATGTACAATGAACAAAACATACTTATAACGATTACTTATATGAATACATTAAATAATATAATAGATTATTCTTCAAATCAGACTTATTACAACACCCGAACAGCTTTACCCGACCAACACATATCAGAACTATTTATCGTTTGCACGACGATGGTGCTTAGACAGATTTATTTTTTACTAGCTGATACACGCGACTTCGTCTGTATCTATGCTAATATTATAAAGCTGAAGAGTTTACTTGTTTGTTCGGTTGAACGCGCTAATCTCAGATACTACTGTTCCGATTAGAAAAATTATTTCAGTGTTATACAAGTCACTTACCAAAAAAGGCTATATAGTACGGAGTACTAATAAATATTGTTTGAAAATGAGGTTTTTTTTTATTTTGAGAACTTCCACTGCGTGTTAACGTTAGCCTAAAGTAGCTATTCCACGCGGACGAAGTCATGGGACAAAGGTAGTTAAAAATATATTTTAGATACAAAGGTAAAACATAAGCACCACACCGCTTGCCGCCACTACTCTACAGAAATAAAACACATTGCTGAACGCATAGTGCATAAAAGAATCGTAGTTCGTATATACTATATATAATCGTATCTTAAAACTTTACATTAAGTGAAGCTATCGTATCTTTTTAAATAAGGGCCAACTGTCTAAAAAGTAAAACAAGAACAAAAATAGATCGGAATCTATTCAGTAGTTCCTGAGTGATGCACGCACAGCAGCAGATCTCTATCATTTAATTGATATAGCTTGTACCGACCTCTTTTAAAGACTGGAATTTGATCATAATCGCCTGTAGTAATTATGAAGTAACTGCTATGGAACTATCTATTATAGATTATAAAGTAATTAACTCTTAAGTGATCAAGTGCTGCTATGAACTATAAACTGATAAGTGTGGCCGACTAAACTTGAGGGTCATACCTGGAGATGATCTCTAACATAATAACATATACTGTAATTCATTATCTATACGCAATGACAAAATAATTTTAGAAGAGGTCATCGCTCTGATTATTAGTTCACCATAATTATTAATGACAAAGATAAAGGGCACCCAGAGTTATTGCAACATACGAATAAGTAAGCATTATGCAATAAACAATAGGTGTAAAAGGAAGAGTACTTTACCTTGCTTACATTCAAAGTCACGATACGAACAAGGAATATTACTTTTGTTATCGTATCATTGCAATACGATACAAAATAGCATATTACCCAACAGGATAATAATTTACAATCAATGATATTATAACTAAAAAGTTGTAGATACGGCATAAGCGCTTCGATAGCGCCTTGTTAAAACTTGGCTAGCTAGCTTGCTTTTACAATCCGCCCGTATGTAAGCAACGTATAACCATTTCTTTTTCACCGCCGATATTGAGAATATGCCATCTTACTTCAACATTGTATCTAAGACAGTGAAGCGTCTTGCGTTACTTACGTATGTGTGCATTATCGTGCAATTTGTTTTGTCAAAATATCATGTAGGTAACATATACAGCTTTTTAGTTATATGATCATTGTTTGCAATAGTTTATAACAACATTTCTTGTAAAAATAACACATATAAAACAACGTTATTCAGCAGAGAAATTTAGTAACAATTGCCATCTCTATTCATAGCCAATCACATGAGCGTTCAGAATTGTGAAAATGGTATTGTTTTACCACAAATCTGTCTGCATAGAAAGTCGAAATTTAGGTATTATAAAACTTGGGTCTACGCAATTTAACGTGTATTAAATACCAACTAGCTCCGCGAAAAAATCTAACATCCTATATTCAAATTACTTCCACTTTAATTTAAAAACGGGACGTCTTAGAATACAAAGAAGGCAAATTTATACTTACATAATGTAATTTATTCCCTGTAAATCGAGAAATTACATCTTTTTTTTTGTGAAAGTAACTGCCAAAGAGCAATATTTGTTTAACATTTTCTAATCACGTAATAGAAAAAGACGAGTTTAAATCTAGAAATCCAACGATAAGTATCTTCTACTAATTTGCATTAATGTTAATATTCTTGGCTGGTTCTTCATACTTGATTGGTATAATGCGACTGCAGGTGAGCATAATCTAATATATTATATATATAGATATATATTATTTTATTTATATATGTATATATATTCATATAACCATTTTTCTTTTGTTTTTTTTTCTATATAACGTTTATATGTACTAACTCGAAAAGTTTTTGACTGACATCGATACCGCTGGTTATCTGGAAGAAAATGTCTCATGGCATTAAGCTCGCCAGTGTACAAACCAAATGTGCAATAAAGTATTCATTCATTCATTCATAATCGCCGAAGTCTTTCTAATACATGGCTTACAAATAAATACAAAGACAATATTTTGTCTAAGTTTTTCTTAAATCACCATTAGACACTGGTATAAATATATAGTAAAATACCTGTGCTCGTGTTGTAAAAAATTTTTGACGTAATAACGTCTTATAACTCGATGAAGGACGGCTGCACGCACGAAAAAGCATGACTTATTGTCACGTTCCACCTGAGCCGAGCTTGCAAGCGAGAGTACGGAACAAGCGATAGAGAGGCGCGATCGGCCTAAGCGTTCGGCTTGTATATCATCTATCGATATATAGAATAATTCAATTCAATTCACAAAAGTATGCAAGTTTTTATGACGTTATCACATAAAATTATCGTCCGTAAACCGACTTTACAGACTACCAATATTTTTTACAGTGTAGATAAGGTATGATCATTGGTTTGCAGGACATGCTCTGGTGCCTCTGATCGTGTGTTTCTCAACCTTTATAGTTTATACTTTCTCATTTAGTTTTTACATTATATGCACAATAAAAACTATTTTCGTATTTGTCAGCCGTTTCATTTCGTGGGTGTGGCAGACTAGTACGTCATTCGTAATTCCGCATAATATTTAAGGCTATCTTCAAACGAAATATTTTATGTTATTATTTTGAGTTATAAATTAAATAATTACCATTATCTATTTTTATTGGTTAATCTATCACTAATTTTCAAAATATTTTTGTCATGAAGAAAAGGTGACAAACACTAAAAAATTTATCACTACCTTAATTAGACATAATTTAAAGAGGTAAAGTGTGTGAGGTTGTAAGGGGTAATATCTGGATCTAAACGGATTTTGAAAATTCTTTTACCAATGGACAGCCACGTTGTTTGGAGTGTCATAGGCTGTATATTGAACCGAAAAATGAAAAGACTTTTTGAGGTAGTCGGATTTGCAAGTCGGAGAAAAAACGGTCGAACGAAAAAGTTTCTTATGAGCGCTGCCTTGACGATGAGAAATATATGATTGAATTCTAGAGAAAAGTTGTAGAGCTTGATAATGTCTACAAAAAATGGGGTCCTTCAAGCGTAACGTGAAGAGACATTTATGCAGGCCGGCATGACAGCGGTGACCGGTGAGGGATAGTGTGTCTCTCGGTAGTCGCCATTGTTTTTAGATTATACTGTGTTCACCATCAGGCACAGTAAAGTCACTTTGCCGTGCTACGATAAAAAAAAAAAAAGCACATCATATGTCTAACTTTTATATTTAAGTCACAAAATGTTATGGTATAATAACTGAGCCACAGCAACGCGTGGCCGGGTCAGGTAGTATTAATATATTCTAATAACGAACGAACGATAATTTAAAGGCTAGTCGATATAATATGCTTCTAGGATTTATAAATCCTGATCAATTACAACTTTAAATTAATCTTAATGGATAAATAGATGGACTAGCTGCAGCAACTTTCGTTCTGGTTTAATATGCATGGATGTTAATACCAACTATACAGCTTACAAAATGTTACACAACACTCACTATCCTTTCGTTTAAATGTCATTGGAAGTGATAGTTCCTAGAGACGAGAGCTAGATATTAATTTACTTGAAGCAAATTGTATGTTTGCTACTTCATTTCTTTAATTAACTATTTAAATCTATACCTATATATAATAATAAGTAATAAAATACATTTCAATCATATTTAGAAATGTCTGTCTGTCTATCTGTCTGCCAGTCTGTTTGTTTCTATTGTAGGCGATAGAGCCACGCTGAAGCTGTTACTGGTTTTGGCATGAATGGGTCGGCTAACCTGACCTACAGAAACACCAACGTGAAGTAACAGTGCTCGCATTGTTGCGTTTTGTTCCGTCAGCGAGAGCGCCGGAGGCCCACCTCCTCTCCCCTGTTCTAACAACCCTCCCCCTCTTCTACCCTCTTCCCCCCAATGACAAGCTGTTATTGTTTCATTAGTTCCATATACAGTGTAAGTGAGCACTGAGGTAGTTAGTTGTGGGTTAAGGTTCCAAATATGTTGCTGATGACAAGCCTCATTTGGCACTCTGTTAGTATTAATTTATCTAATTTACACGTTACATGTTACTGTAAGTGGCGTGCATGTCGTAATTACAATTGTTTTTAAAGAACATTTGTATAATTGTACATAGTCTCACAATTTTATAATTATTTAATACGATTTAAAAAAAAAAACGCGTGCGAAGTTGCGGGTACAGCTAATATCAAATAAAAATGGACTAATCAATATACTGTAGTATATTGATAGCTATGTATAGCTGCATATATTGATCCAAGAAATATGTTAATACTTTAAGGAATTTATGAAAATTCATTTCCTAATTGTATAAAAACGGTATATACATACCACTTGTTATATTGTTGTTATACTTAAAATGCTTATATAACTGCGCTGCAAATAATTATTAATGCAGCAGTTTTACATTTTTCGATTTGATATTCTAGTGAATATAATGCGTATTTTTTTAATACTCTGTCTGAAGTCGGTGTAAGGAACGGATAATACATTTACAAACGATCAAACAATTTATATTTGTGAAACATATAGGAGCAACACGCAAAATTATATATGTAATAGTTCATTAAAATAAATTATTAATATTATCTATACTATAATAAAACTGTAACAAGACCAAATCTATACATTAAATATATTTTTTTTAATTTTGATGGGGGTAGACTTTGTTATCTATATAGAAGTCAAAAATAATCCTTTTCTGTCTGTCTGTCTGTCTTTCTGTCCCTGTGAACACGTATCACTCTGTAAGTACTGAACCAATTTTGACGAAACTTGACACAGTTATAACTAATATTACAAGGTTACACCTAGGATACGTTTAGTCCCATAAAATGCAAAGAGTTCTCCAGGATACCGAAAAACAAAAAAATGTAGTTAATAAAGTTGTAACTAGACTTTTTTTTGCGACACCTTAGTACAAGAGACAGCAACGTTAGAAGAACGAGAATTTTAGAAAAGCTGGCGTCGTCAAAATAACAATATTTCTTTATAGAGTGAACCGATTTTAATAAAAACCAAGACTAAATGTTACTCGAGCATATACTTTATGGCTTCCTAATAAGGTTTTATCGCGAACGCAGTACTTTGACAGTGACGCGCATTCAAAAAAATACAGAAAGACTTATTACATGTATAGTGTTAATGACTACGTCCGATAACGCTATGACATATCCGAGAGGCGAAACTACAACGCCACCCGGGGAACCAAATAGCATCGGGCACATTATTGTTAATAACAAAAACGTCTGGCAATAATAATTTCATGTTTTAGTAGCGTTTGAAAGGTAATGAAAAACAAAACATTCAGAAATTATATAAAAATCAATATTTTGCCTGTAAAGGTGCGATATGCATTAATAAACGCAACGTTTACCGGCGGCCAGGCAGCTCACACGCTGTTTGGAAAAACATAAAGATATATTAAAAACTGGCTTATTGAAATTCGTTGTCGAAACCGTTGCTAGCTCTTAGACGAATAGTTACAGACACGTGACAGTTGACGCGTCATGCTCATATCTTTTTAATATTTATATTTTTCTTCAATACAATGGAGCGTGAAAAAGTTTTAATTCAAGTTGAAAATAGTTATGATATCATTCAGTGTTTCATTTATCATTATTTATTTTGTGAATATATTTCATCGTTTAATTTATAATTTAAGTCTATCAACTTGATATTTTATAATGTTAACTATACTGATTGTATAGTAAATGTCTACAAAAAAGGGGAAAGGAACTTCATTCCAATCGGGGGTCCATAGACCTCTAAAGCTTTAGTTTACATTACCGCCAATATATGTAGGTTAGTTTTTATTTTAATTGAACCCGGTAGATAATGCTACGAAAGGATTATTTTAAAAGATTTCTTACATACCATCGGGGTATATGTATGAGTGAGTCCCTTTCACAAATGGAAACCGTAAGTGTGGCTGCAATCGGGTTTTAGGTTTATTAAAATTTTTCGCGTTTAAAAATACAATTGAAACCAGTGATAACCGATTTGGTGCAGACGAAGTAGCACGGGTCAGCTAGTAATTAATAAGAATATTATTGTCAGCATTGTTAAAAAGATCTCAAACGCTTATATCCTTCCCTCATTATAAAATAACTCACAAATAATTGTCACTAAGCGTGAGAAAATAAATATGACACACCTAGGTAACATAGTAATACATTGTTTGCAATGTTTCGAAATGCGTATAGAATAATTTAGTAACCTACCCTATCACATTCACTTATACTATATTAGGTCCAGTCAATCAATGTGCCACCAACGAACGGCAATGTGACTTTTCTGACCGGTCACAAGTTACCGCGCGACGTGTTGCTCAAGGCCGCTTCGTACCGTGTGCCTAACTATACTACCATTCACACTTTCCCGTGATCTATACGTTAAAGTGTTCTATTATAATGACATTGTATTATTCTACGTTATTGGACACATAAAATGTCGTTCGATAATTCAATTATGTGTGAAGAAATTACCACGTCATTTTGTGACGTAACTATACTGTTGAGGCCTGTGACAAATTAATATACGTGCTACAATGGCGTATATACAAGTGTTTTTTACAAGAATTTATTACTATATACCGGATACGTATTAAGACTAGGTGATATATTTTATTTTAAAATATGTTTGAACTTAAGAAGGTAACTTAAATAGAATATGAAATTAATAAATATTTTCAGTATAATTAATTGGGGTGTAAGGGGTGTCGAATAACATCGAAGACTTGAGACATCCAAGGTAACCTCACCTGCACGTGGTGCACCCTGCTGAATAACGAACGAGGCAATGGCGAAAGCGGGGTGGTAGGGTTTTACAGCCTGACTGGGTCGCAACCACTATGTGTATGGCGAAAAAGCCCGTCATAGTGATTCGCTTCTGCGGGTCGCGTTTCGGGATCAGCCTGTGCATATCCAGCATTTCGCAGGCCGGCATGACAGTGGCGACCGGCGATGGATATTATGTCACTCGGAGGTCGCCCTTGTTTTTGGATTGTACTGTGCTTACCATCAGGCACAGTGCAGCCATTTTGCCGTGCTACTATAAAAAAAAATATATATATTAGTCTTCTATGCTCGCGCAGCCGTCTCGAGCCCAAGGTTGCCTCATGCCTGTGCCTTTAATATTTTGGTCGTTCACACTACACGTTACACCACTAACGTCAGTCTACGATATGTATTCATATGTCGTCAATTCTTAACTACTTAACTGATTCTCTTGAATACACGTTACGCATATCCGTTATCAGAGGTACAGAAAAAAAATGGGGTACTTTAATCCAGAAAAAATACTGTTCAAAAAGGATAAGTAAAATTTACCTTGACGCGAGCGAAGCTGCGGGATAAAGCTAGTAAACTAATAACTATTTCTACACAAGGAGGCTTGACATATTTAATTGTATCTTATATAACTCATTACATCTTACATTGGAAATAGGATTGTTTGCGTAATGAAGCCTCTAATAGTAATAAAGTATATGGTTAAAATAAATACCCATACGTAAATGTGTAAAATGATTTATATTTTATCTGTTACTGCGCAAGGTTCGACGTGTGCAGGAGTAATACTATATCTATCACATAGCAACAATGTTGTCGCTGCTCTATTCCTGAACGAAGATTGTTGGCACTAAGATATGACGTGTTGTAGCAATATATCATTAGTTAACCTCAGTTAGGACCTATTTAAAATTGCTTATAGAGCAAAGCTACCAGTTGTTATACTATTGTGATTTACATAGTTATAACATTATACGGAATATATGTGTTTTTGTTATTTCGTATCATAAAAGAAATGAAACATGTACAAACACTAGGAAATGTAAACAAATTTGAATTACAAAGTTTGTAACAATGATTAATTAATATCATGCGGTTATATTACAAAACTCAAAAATATTTAAAATTAATCCAGTACGATTATTCTATTTAAAACTTGTGCCAAGGAATTTAACAATCTAATTATGCATTTTAAATTATATTTAAACTAGAAGTCATTATTGCAGTTGCATTATTCAAAGCAATAAACTACTATTTTTAATGTAAATGACATTCAGGCAAATATATTTCATTGAATACCAACTTTTATTGAATTACTATCAACCGCCCGCGACCCCGTGCATGATATTTAAAAGTATCTACCAACTTTTATGCCAATGTATTATTCAATACTAGATTTTGCTTGCGACATCGCTCACCAGGTACCATTTGTTTTTTTCCCTGACAAAATGTCATGATAATCGGTTGAGTAGTTATAGCGTGAAACCGAAACAGACAAATAAACAAACATATTCGCATTTGTAAAATTAGTAAGGATTTACTCGTAGATATAGTGTAACCGCAACCGCTGTACCGCGCCTTAGGTATGCACGGGGAGGTGGAGAGTGGGAAAGAAAAAGCACACACGACTCTTATTACTATATTTTATGTCATGTGCGTCTAACACAGACAGTCCGTACGCCGTAGTAAATACTTAAGCAGCGTCGTGGTAATTTTTTATAAGTAATCAGTGTTGTAATTTATTACAATTATTATTTGTCTACTTACTAACTCTGTTGTAACAAATAAGTGAACTATAACAAATTGGGCATTGAGTAAACAAAGAGATATTAGATTCAAATAGCTACACATATACAAATATAATATAAGGTAACTTTTAGTTGAATTTGCAGTACGTAGGTTAAAGTAGTAATATTTCTGGTCTCATTTCTAGTAAAATTTATAAAATAATGTACGCTTTGATTTCCGCGTACATAGAGCAAAACTTGAAAAACTGCTCCTTACACTTATAAAAATGGCTCTAAATAATTATCAATACAATTGTATACAAAATAAGAAAGACACTATTGGGACAAAAACAGATTTATCCAAACATTCTAAATGGCTGTTTGTAAAAATATAATTTTAGAGCCGTTTGCACTAAAACTTTAAATCAGATTTAAATCCTTAAACCCAAAACTGACAACAATTCAATACATACAACTTAAACTTAAAGTTAAAACTAGATTATATTATTTGATATAACCTACCCCGAATTACCAAAATCATATGGGGACTTTTATAAACTCGAATATGAATCGTAGACTTTTTCACAAATATTTTAACGTAATACAATGACGTAGTTCATTTTTTCACCCTTATTCGATTCACTTCGCTAAAACAGCGATCCGGTACATTTTTATTCGATTAGTTTAGAATATAAAACTCAGCAATAGTGAAACGGAATAGTATCTATCAGTTTTAATAATATACTAGTGGGCGCCCAGTGGTCGACATACATTTAAAAAAATACATACAATCGAGCATAGCAACCTCCTTCGCAACCTTTTTTAACCGACTTCAAAAAAGGAGGAGGTTATCAATTCGCCTGTATTTTTTTTTATGTTTGTTACCTCATAACTTTGGACTGGGTGAACCGATTTTGATTATTCTTTTTTTATTTGAAAGCTGGTGCTTCCCATGTGGTCCCATTTCAATTTGGTCCAGTTCCGACAACGGCATCCAGTGCAAAACCGTATAAGTTTTAAATTTGCATTAAGTATGTACACGACAAATAGACGAATAACTCAATATCACGCTAACCGATTTCGATGATTCATTTTTTATTGGAAAGGATGTACTTCAAGGGTAGTTTGATGAGAGTTTGGTTAGGTTCTGATTATGGGATCCGTGACAAAGTAAGTAAACTTTCAAGAAACGAGCCTACTCCTTTCTTAAGGGCCGGCAACGCATCTGTGTTTCCTCTCGTGTCGCAATTGTCCATGGGCGGCCGTGATCACTTACCATCAGGTGACCCGTATGTTCGTTTGCCACCAATATTATAAAAAAAACTCTTCAATTCTTAGGAGCCTATTGTGCTTATGTTCGTTGCTGTGTTGCAACATGACGCAAGCATTGTAATTACATTACTTAAGGTGTATAATGTGTGAAGCGATGGTAGCCGAGTTGGTGGTAGAAACTATCGCGGATTACTGAAAAGGTTGCGTTCGTACCAAACGTTACTTATTGTACAACCAATTGAAACCATATCGCATACCATACCGATAGATACCATACCGCAAAAATGCGCATATTTTAATATACTTAAGGCGGAACGGAGTTCGCGGGCACTGCTAGTAAAATATATTTATGTACACTAAAAATGGAAAAATAAAGTAAATTTTCAAAAAAAAGTATTAACCGACTTCAATATCAATCAAAAACCCATAAGGCACTAAAAAGCGGAAAATAAATAGTTTATCAAATTAACCAAATTAAATAAAACATATGAATATGTGTGCTACCTAGAGATGTATTGGAAGTCGGTGCCAACCAAACCGAAAATCATATCATCTACAGGTACAAAGTTTAAGTCCACTCTCGCGTCTCTGTAATACAAAAATTTTGGTTGGTACCGACTTCCAGTACATCTCTAGGTAGCACACATATTCATATGTTTTATTTAATTTGGTTAATTTGATAAACTATTTATTTTCCGCTTTTTAGTGCCTTATGGGTTTTTGATTGATATTGAAGTCGGTTAATACTTTTTTTTGAAAATTTACTTTATTGAAGTCCTTTATTGACGGATCACGGATGTCAAAATGTCTTTTTTATTTACATGTGTGTATATGTTGTGTAAAATTGAAGCATTAGTGTGAGTAATGCATATTTTAATTAATTTAATGTACTTCTAATGCATTTTATATAAAATAAATAGCTTTCTGCACTTCTCCTCCATATAAACTTTATTATGCCAAATTTCACGTTCATCCGTTCGCCCAATTCCGTTAAAAAGGGATACAAAGTTTAGGCTTCACGTTTATTAATATATAACTTTTTGCCAATGACAGATGTTTCGTAAAGGATCAGCTGTTCCCACAAACATATTAACAAACTCACAGACTTTATTAGAGTAGAGTGATCGTAGATTAAACGAACAGAATTTATTATAATACATTTTATATCGGATATGATGCCATTTATGGACTCTTGACCTGTATTTGCAATAATAACTCTACACGTAATTTATTAACTAGTAGCGATTGTCAATATTATTTACAGTCTATTTTTTTGTTAATTTATTTATACTAATGGCCGTTTGTGGTCGAAATTCGGCCATGATTATTATTTTTTAATTTGGATGTTCTTTTATCAAATAGTGTATGCAAGTTCTATAAACACCGTATATTTTATTAAATGAAGATTTCTTTAGCCGCTATGAGCAATGTAAAAAAAAATGGATTCGCGTCACCGATGGCCTCGCCATGTTCGTGACGTATTGCGTTTGTGCCAGATATTGTATATACTCGACTGTATTATATGCGTGTCAATCATTAGTGTTTTTGAATAGATAGAATTTTGCCATTTCGCGTCACCGACATGACTGTCACCGATAACGTCGACATTCTCGTGACGAATTGCGCGTATTATAGCGGCCTACGTTCATGTAATATTGATATTTTGTATTGAGCTTACTTTTCCATAATACTTTTGATTAATTAAAAAAACTGTATAAAAGTGTATATAGTTATTGCTTCGAGCGCTAATAGATGTGAATACCAGACTAATGTTAATAATCTCAATATACAAATTAGAATTTAAAATAATTTAGACTATAATTGATTAAAAAAATAAATCATAACCATAAACAATAAATAAATTTCAAAAGGCAGTTTTGAGTTACACATTATTTCGAGTTTTTACTTCTGACGGCAGTCCTTGTTTTTTTTTTAATGTCTTAAGTGGCAAACGAACAGGTGGTTCACCTGTTGTTAAGTGATCACCACCGTCCATGGACACTAACAACACCAGAGGAGTCGCAAGTGCGTTGCCACCCTTTCTGGGAAGGGATTAGGGGAGGGAGAGGGAGAGGAGGAGAGAGGAGGGGGCCTACGACCGAATGAAACGCAACAACGTAAAAACTGTAACTGCTTCGACTTTTCTTTTTAATTCTGTTCTATTATATCAGCTGCGAGTGTGTATAAATAAATACGTCAGTATAGATTAATTTTTGATTGATTGAAATACATGCAATATAACTCTACTCTAGTGATAGTCTCTATGCAATGTCTGTTAGACTGCAGATTATATTATCAATGTGTGTTTAAATTTTAAATGTTT
>MU160024.1:0-20222 GCA_015888305.1 Antheraea pernyi
TATAAAGAAATTAATTGCTTTAGGTAATTAGTTTTAAAACTAGAATCATTCAATAACCCCTTTTTTCTTTGGTTTCGTAAAATGACACACTTTTAAGCATTATATAATTTAGATTTATGTTTAATTTTTCAAAATATTCTTGATAAAGAAATGTATGTCCGCAAAAACTTAACAAACTGGACTGCGCAAAAATAGATTGGCCTAATTTAAATACTAGAAACTATGCCATAGTTATACTGGTTATCCCATGTTTCAGACCCAGTAAGACCAGTTTTTGAGATAATATTAGGTTTTACAACCCAAAGTGCATTACCGATTTGCTGGACTGTAAGTTGAAGCACCGTGTCAAGCGGCTTTTAGCGTTAAAAAGCTATCAGGGTGGATCAATATATGAACGACGGTGATGTCTGGAATTAACACATCTCTGTATGAATCCTCTAAAAACGATTATAACTTTACTATATTATAAAATATGTACGTTAAAAAGACAAACCCAATAGAATTTCTTACAGTTTTTCTCGATGACTGGATTGTTTTCTAAATCGGTACTAGTTTTGATGTTCATAAGGGTTGAATATAAATTTATATAGAACTTATCTTGTAATAAATCTTGGTGGTTGAGTGGTTTGTCTGGAGGAAAATAGATTCGATATCCACAGGTTCGAATCTCGATAAGTACCAACTAAATTTTCGGAATTCGCGTACATTAACTAATTTAAAGTGGTAACACCAACGATGGTGAAAGAAAACATCGTGAGGAAACCTGAACTTGAGAAATGTTTTCGTAGGATGTGGGGATTTATAATTAAAAACGTGTCAATATTCGAATAGAAAGTGTACATAACTCAAACAGAGAAGCAACGAAAGGTACATATAGTATACGCGAGTACACAAATAAAAGAATCGACAACGAAGGCATGACGGCAAAAGAGACCCTCATACCTGCTTCTGTGATGGCATTCGGCTCGATTTTAGTGTGAGGATGCGCCAATAGCTGTTTTCATAATAATATTAAGCATTTTCATTTTATTATTTGTGAAACGTAAATAAGGTCGTGCTCCATTCAGAATTATGGCCAATACTACATATACTATACAACATAATATAGTACATATAAACAAGCTAATAACTAGAATATACATGACAATTTTGTCAAGAGGGATCACAATTGTGCACAAAATAGTAAACAGTGGCTTTCATTCGTTTTTTGCGAATCTATTAGTGGTCCCCATCAATCTTAGATTGTCTTGTGTGTACTCTTAGGCACAGTGACATCAATTATTCTTTAAAACATACCTTCATGGGCAAAGTAATCTATGGTCTTAAATTATACAAAAATGTCAAAATAAAAATCACCTATATATGTAATTATATAGGTGTATATATAAGTACGTACTTAACGTAAAAATGAAATTGTTATGTAATTTTATATATAACTATATTTATAAATAGAATAATCTACTGACATTAACCTCAACCAAAAAACGGTCGCTTGATTATATTTTTCCTCGTCTCTTTCATATATTGTATTACTTTTCACAAATAACGTTAAAACCGTCATTCTATTTGTAAGCAATTTATTGACGTCGAACAACAATAAAAGTAAGTTTCTATTTACTCCGGGATCCGGTTAAATCCTCTCAATACGTGATCTAATCAAGAAAGGGTCCCCAGAATGTAGTTAATTAGGCAAATAGAAAGTTTTGAAACTCTCCGCCGCTCAGGACCCTGCGTAGTGTAAATTTGTTTGATTTCAAACAACAAATTTGATCTATTGCTTCCAAAGTGCGTATCGTATATCATTAATCTGATCACGAAAGTCTTATACATTATATATAACAAATAATAATTATAGTAATTCAACAAGAAATATACGGTATTCATGAAATTTTACTTCGCGATCTTACACTTCTTATGATATATTATTATACAATCAATAACGTAGCATTTCTTGCAAGCATCTTTCTCCCGAATGATATTCTAGTTTTCGGACTAGCGGTGGAAAATGGTAAATTGTCTTGTTCCAACATCAACACCCAAAAACCAAGCGATGTGGTAGAATTCTGTACGTGACCATTCAAAATGAGTATTCGTATGCCGTGTTTCGGACTCAGCCATCCAGCAGTTGAAGTATCTGCGAGACCAGCATGACATTAAACCGATGATGCATTAACGATATTACCGATTTTACCATGTAAAAAAGTACCGTTTATTATACTTTTTAGGTTTTAGTATTTGACCACGCTAAGCCTAGGAGTAAACTGAATATTAAGAGCAGCCGCCAGAACACACCAACGGGTGCATGGTGGCAGATTGCAATTTGACAGAGGTAGCTTATTAGAAAAAGCCGTATCGCCATACTATGCTATCAATCACAATGTTATTCTTAACTGAAAGCCCCGATTCAGTCGCAAGAATTCAAACAAGCTACCAAGCTAATCATCACCGCTCCGTCACTATATTGTGCTACAATGTAGAAAAAACCCAGTAAACCATTGTTATGGTTACATAATAATGGTGGTAGAGCCACGCTGAAACTATTACTGGTTTTAGCATGAATGGCTCGGCTCGTCCTGGGTTGGACCACCCTTTCATAGAAAATCGACGTGAAGTAACAGTGCTTGCATTGTTGCGTTTCGTTCGGTCAGTGAGAGCGCCGAAGGCCCACCTCCCCTCCCCTCACCCCTCCCCTCTCCCCTAACCCTTCCCCCCGAAGGGTGGCAACTCACTTGCGACTCCTCTGGTGTTGTTAGTGTCCATGGACGGTGGTGATCACTTACCATCAGGTGACCCACATGTTCGTTTGCCACCTATGACATAAAAAAAAAATACATGGTTTCGAATTCAGTAGTAAATGTGATCTTCAACTGTCTATAACTTTATTATGGTTATGTCTTAATTCAGCGTTCCTTATTTCTTTGTATTTAATATTGTCATTATGTAATAGTTAGTTCCCTATGATATTATGTTTAAATTCTATATTCCTTTTGTTAATTTTTAAATTGAAATTATCTAAATATTCCGATGCGAGCGGAAGAGTCAACATCGATCTGAAGATGCTCCGTGATGGAGCGAAACACGTTTAGACGTAGTAGTGTTCAATCGATTCCAAGCGGAAGTGCAAAGTAGCGTCCACTATAATATTTAATAATGGATTTCCGCAAAGTAACGCCTTCTTCAATTAAAAAAAATTATATTATCTATCAAATAACACATTCCGTGGCAACTGTTAATAATCAATGCGCTTATAGATTGTTCATACGTAGTTTATTTGACACGTAGTTAGTTTGATGTAGTGGTTACTAGTTGTCCTTAGACAAATAAGTAATGCAAATTTTCTTATAGCGATATATAATAAAATTTGTATGATTATAAATAATGATTACTTTTTAAATGTCTATATGAAAATTTCATAAATTCAACGAGTTAATTTACTCGCTTAAACGAATACATTTGCTTTGTAATTCACAAACCGTACGATTTGGCACCGCACTAATTCTAGTCATGTAATATCAAGTGACGTTGAGTAATCTAGTTATCAAGTTAGCTTTAAAATAAATTCAACGTGATCACGGATACCTGGTTTTGTCTGGAACGGTGCGCTGTCGTACGTGACAGGAATACAGACTATCATAGCAGATACAAATATAAAAATGTCAGAGCTATCATCAGTTATTGTATTTTGTGCAATATAAAATGTAGCCGCAGTGCCTTTCACCTATACATTTTTTTTATTCTTGTTATCCTTATTAATGCCAATATGTATTCGCAATTTGTAATTTAGTTTCACAGTTTGTAATATGAGAGATAGAGAGAGATATTCTTCTTCTGTCTATCTTGTCTTGGTCTGTCTATCGTTATATTACAACATATATCTGTCTGTTAATGTTCTAGGGAACTCGAGAGCCGTTTATCTGATTTACGGGAATGTCTTCATACATAACTATATTCTTTGTTAGATAGGTTCTAGTACGAGCATGTGTAGGTAACATAAAGTCGATAATGGTAAACCAAGTAAGACAAAAAATACTCGTTGTGCATTTATTCTAAATTATTGAAAACTAGTTGATACACGCAAGTTAATGTGCGTTCTTTATTATCTTCACAATATAATTTATTTACAGAGGCAAAACATAAAAAACAATTCAAAGTAAAAATATATATAATAGTTTACTTGTCTTCTCCTGTACAAGCGCACCCCATCGCTGGCCCAACATGTCCACGATAAAAAAATACATCGCTGACTGAACGCGTTGTTTTTATAGTAATCGTAGTTCCTTAAAGGATATATTAAATTAGGATATCATTTTTTTTATAAAAACTAAATGTCTAAGAAGTAAAACAAAAAAAATCGAAATCTATTCAGTATTTTTTGTATTATTCACGCACAACGGCAGACCTTTATAATTTTATTTATATAGAAGATAATTGTATAGAACGAAAAGATCAAAAGTCTATCTTTTATATTTAAGTTTAAGCCATAACGCTTACTTTTATGTCGCAAAGGCAATTAAGAATGTTTAAGTTGACCTTTGACCTCCTAAGCATTAGTACTCACTAAATTATTTCGTCGTTTTGAGTGCTTTATAGAGTAGAATATTTTATTTATCTAATTATTATAGAATATATTATCCATAATGATATTATAATTATTAATATTATTCGTGTTTATGATATTACTTATAATAATTCTATCACAGTCGTCAATCTCGCCCAGACTAAATTATAATTATTCAATACTAATATTATAAAGCTGGAGGGTGTGTTTGTTTGGTTGAACGCGCTAATTACAGGAACTACTGGTACGATTTGAAATATTAGTCCGATGTCAGTGTTAGCTCATTTATCGAGAGAGGCTATAGGCTATATATCATCACGCTAAGAAAAATAGGAGCGGAGCATCAATGAAGAATGTTTGAAAATCGAGTTTTTTTTTCATTTGAGAGCTTCCGCTGCGTGTTAGCGTTAGCCCAAAGTAACTATTCCACGCGAACGAAGTCGCGGGCAGAATCTAGTTAATATATAAATAAAATAACCATAGAAGAAAGAATAAATAATATAACTGAACAACTAATTTCAATTATGTGTAAGTTGTCGCGTGAACTCCATTAAAATGTTTATTGTTACTTTAATTATTGTTGTAAACGGAAATGAACCATCACGTTCGGCTTGGTGATACACTTAATAGTGCGTACTCGGCTCCAATCGTCATTAATCGCGTTCACCGTTTGTCAAGGTAAGTACCACCCTCTCACAGAAAACCGACGTGAAGTAACAGTGCTTGCATTGTTGCGTTTCGTTCGGTGAGTGAGAGCGCCGGAAACCCACCTCACCTCCCCTTCCCTTCCTCCCCCCCACAAGAACAGGCTGGCAACGCATTCGCGACTCCCCTGGTGTTGCAAGTGTCTATGGACGGTGGTTATCACTTAACATCAGGTGACAGAAGTACAAGAAACCATATTGCATCTCATCACAGAATGCCCAGTGCATGGTAAAGATCGAACCGACCTAGAAACAAGAACTGGAATCAAAATATAACCTGGAACATTAACCACACTACTCTGCAACAAAGAAACTAGAGACCCCTTTATAGAATATAGTACAACAGTAGTAAAACAAGTAAATGAAAGAAACAAATAAAATAGAAATACAAACAAAGTTTGGTGATACACTTAATCGTGCGTACTCGGCTCCAATCGTCATTAATCGCGTTCACCGTTTGACAAGGTAAGCTTCGTTCTAAAAATTACTTTTTATATTTTTTCACTTCTTTTGTGTTACAAAGGCACATCCATTTTTTGTATAACCTGATATTTATATTTTAATTTGGTAGAACCACATTTTTAAACTTAGCGAAAGTAATGTCTACGCCCACGGTAAGTCTTAACTATAATATCAATTTTCTTGACAATCGGTCGAACGGCAGACAAGTTAATGTATTCTTACACTTTGGCAATTTATAATGAAATAAATTATATAAAAGTTTTCTTCTTAAAAAAATGTTAGGTAAGTGTACCAACTGTCATAGAATTAATCGATCTCAGATATACCAACATTCAATTATACATATCCATCAAGTTTAAAACTAAATTACCGCTCCATACTGTTAATCATACATAGATTTGTATACAAGCAGGTTGTTTACGTGTTGTGCACGTTTGTAAAAGTGATTTATTATTAATACTTTTAACACAAAAATTGTCACGAATAATGAATATTTCCGAACTCGTAGTCCTGGTTTATTTAATTAGTGACTTATGTTATCAATACTTCTTTGTTATTATAAAGTGGTAAATGTTATAGGTTAATGTGGGATAATCTCTGAAAATACTGATTTCAATACAAAAAATCTCTCATTAATGGGAAACTCCATTATACCTGAACGACACACGGCTATCTTTTATTCTAATTAATTTACGATTTATATTTTTTCTATATCATAGGAGGCAACCGAACAGGGTCACCTGATGTTAAGTGATCACCACACCTGTTTGTTTGCCAACTATACTATAAAAAAAATAAATGTAAAATATTATGACCACCTAAAATTGGAATTAGCTCATTTCAAAATGTAACGACACATGTCTTTACTAAACATATCTGTATTCTACGGATATGATATGTTTAACGTAAATATTTCTTTAGCCATTAATATTTTTTTAATACTTTATAGACGTTAAAGTCCAAACCATTATCTCACCCGCCCGCTAATTGGCCATGTGGCTTAAGATAGTAACAAGATAGCCTAACGGGCTCTCAAATGCAACCGTCGGAACACAGATATGGCTCGCTTGGTGACAAATATTAATTTTGAAGCTGGTAGCTAGACAGATCATTATAAAAAGCCTTATTATGTTATGGTTCCAGCACGATGCTTTCCTTTATCTAAAGCTCTGCCTCATTGCTTGATTTGAACCTATTTTAATAGTATTGAAGTTGGCGCGTTAGGGAAAAATGATGAGAGTAAATTTTTACGATGCGCGCGTTCACCGTCACGAAAAACTGACACCCTGAAGTTAGCTATAGTCAACAGTTTGTTTCTTTGTATTTGTTGTTTGTATTTCTTTGTATTAAAACTTTCAATATATTAAATACTTGGTAGCTAGACAGATCATTATAAAAAGGCTTATTATGTTATGGTTCCAGCACGATGTTTTCCTTTATCTAAAGCTCCGCCTCATTGCTGGATTTGAACCTACTTTAATATGATTTAAGTTATACTTCTTTTAGCGCGTTAGGGGAAAATGATGAGAGTAAATTTTTAAGATGCACGTGCACACCGTCACGAAAAACCGACACCCTGAAGTTAGCTATAGTCAACATTTTGTTTCTTTGTATTTGTTGTTTGTATTTCTTTGTATTAAAACTTTCAATATATTAAATACCTTTTTTCTATGGTTAGTGTCGTTTTTTCTACAAACGTAGAATAAGGCGAAAGACAAAAATTTTGAAAAGATTTTTATAATGTTACGCCAAAGAAGTATAACTACTAACGCGTGCACACACACACTTTTTTTTATGATAAATACTGTGTTCCAATATATACTACTCTTAAGCTACAGCTATAAATCTATTATTATTTTTAGTACGTTTTTGTAAGTATAAACGAACGAATCACGTACTACATTTTATTAGTTTTATATTTAAATTCTCAAATTTATAACATAAAAATCCAATGTGGCAAATAATATTGGCTAAGTTTGCTAACAATAACAAGTCTTCATCGTTTCCGTCAACGTTTTTTTTTAATTATATTGACACAAGCGTCACGTAGAACGACATTCTGGATTAAAAACCAACCCTGTCGCGGGCGAGCTCACTAGCGCTTACAAAAAGCTCCGCTTCCTTTGTTGTGCAAAGAAGGGGAAAGGAAAAACGTTCCGCTAACTTGTAAGAGAAAATATTATTTTTAGTACGTTTTTGTAAGTATAAACGAACGAATCACGTACTACATTTTATTAGTTTTATATTTAAATTCTCAAATTTATAACATAAAAATCCAATGTGGCAAATAATATTGGCTAAGTTTGCTAACAATAACAAGTCTTCATCGTTTCCGTCAACGTTTTTTTTTAATTATATTGACACAAGCGTCACGTAGAACGACATTCTGGATTAAAAACCAACCCTGTCGCGGGCGAGCTCACTAGCGCTTACAAAAAGCTCCGCTTCCTTTGTTGTGCAAAGAAGGGGAAAGGAAAAACGTTCCGCTAACTTGTAAGAGAAAATCAAGCGAATTGCTGCAAGAATTTCCCAACGTGAATTAATAGGGAGTGATACAAATTTATATCGGATCCATTTTTCTTTTCTTTTATTTCGAACCGTTTCATTTCACAAACAAAGAAATTACTAAAGTATGCAGAGAAAAATATAAAACACTAGTTTATGCTCGCGGCTTCACTCTCACTAATGTAAGATTGACACATCCCTCGAAAATAGTACTTTTTTTCTAGAAAAATACCCTAACCTTTCTATACGCCTTTTTTTTCTCCATGGAGAAATCCCTAACGGAAATCCATCTCGCCGGGCAGCAGAGGATGGATATGCCCAAGTCGCACGGACTAAAACCCCATGGTACCTTCTTACACCTTTTGGCCGGAGGAGCAGGGACTGTCTAATCGACACTACATCTGCTCCTCCAACAGGTGTTGTCCCTTTCTAAGGGACCCAAACTGCGGCCTGAGAGGTCAAGATGGTGGACCCCTCAAGGGGAAATGGGTGTTACTCCCCCTAACTGTGGGAGTCGCATCAGCATAATGCACCTCCACCACATGGGCCTGTGCAGTTAAATTGCCCGGAGCGACGAACATGCTCGTGTCTATCGCCCCCTTTCTATACCCCTAACAACGCGTACACAAATAAATTACATTATAATTGGTTGTTATTAAGGTGTGAAAGCGTAACAAACAAACTCACATACGAAGTTATAACATTAGTAAAGATTTATTGGCCCTATCTACTATTTAACGCAGTTTTCCTATTTATACAATCAGAACGTAAAGAACTCAAATTTAATAATTTACGTCATTAATTATAGTTTCAGTATAACTCGTGTCAGTTATGTAAATAATTTAATATTTCGGACACCTTTCTCATGAACATATATTGTTTACTACTAACTGTAAATTAATGTTAAAGTGTTTATTTCACACATTAAATCCTACACGCGTACAAAAATTATCATATAAAAAACATGGAATATATTCGACAGCAAGTTAAATTTAGTATATTAGTAAAAATATTATATAGCACTGTTACTGTTAGTTGATGGTCATGCTAGTTATATAGTTTTGCCACTGGAATATAGATCTGACATCTGCAGTTTTAAACCTTGACATTTACCAACAAATTTTTCGAAATACATGTACACTGAATAATTTAACTATCGGCTGACGATAAAGCAAAATAACACGAGGAAACTGAACTTTTGAAATATTCTTGCCGTACCAATGTATATGAGAAAAATATAGAACTGAGATTACTCGTCGATTGAAATCGCGAAAAAAAAACGTAAAGAATTGTAATTTAATTTATTCCATTATTATTATATATTATATATTATTATAGTTATAGATATCCACATGAAATCCTACGCGCGTACAAAAATTATCATATAAAAACATGGAATATATTCAACAGCAAGTTAAATTTAGTATATTAGTAAATAGTTTTGCCAGTGCAATATAGATCCGATATCTGCCGGTTTTAAAAGAACTGAGATTACTCGTCGATTGAAATCGCTAATAGGCCGCTCAAATTACACGTTCCTTCTCAGGAAGTGTATTACTTATTAGTATTACTGCTATACAAACCATTACAGTGAAATTAAAACTGCTTATATAAATACTGAATTCTTCGCTTTGCATCGTATGCACAGACGGTTATACTCGCACTTATTATAAGCCGCGACAAGTTATGCCGCAATCTCAATGCAATAAACATTCAACCAGCTGGCACGTGCCATTTCGTTCTCTGCAGTGCAACGGTTGAAGCGAAATTAAGAAAAGCGACCACGATTTTCTTGGATTTGTTGAAACGGTTAAATCAGTGATATATAAAACTATTTTTAAGAAAATCATTTAATATATGGTTGCGTTATAATTCGGCCAAAAAAAATTTTTGATTAATCATCGATGATATAGTTATAGCTATATAATTTATTGTGTGCTAGCGGGCCCAGCGGACGTTGTCCTGCTTTTGTTGAACCAGTCATATATAAAACTATATTTAAGAAAATCATTTAATGTATGGTTGCGTTATAATTTGGCTTAATAATACATTAAATGGCACAATTTTTGATTAACTATATCATCTATGTGACATTTATTATGTATATATCTCTGAATATAGCCATATTCGGGCTTCCGCATAATATCGATAAAAATTTAATAAGAAACAAAGTTATATAATAATCTAATCTAAAACTTGCATTTATTTATTATTAAATCCTCAAATTTAGATCGACTAGTGGGCGCCCAGTGGTCGACATTCGACCATAGTTCATTGATTTTTTAAAGTTTGAATTTTATTAGGGTTAATATCATTGTTGAATGTAGAATGAAAAAGGGTAATTGGAACGTAAGAGTAAAATAATACATACAGTCGAGCATAAAAAGTCAACGGCAGCGCCACCTACCGGGCCCAATTGTCAATCTAAACCATTCTCGGATCCACTAGAACGTGCACACAAAATTTAATAAAAATCGGTCCAGCCGTTTAGGAGGAGTTCAGTGACATACACACGCGCCAAGAAGAAATTTATATATAAAGATATATCTATCTCTGAATATAGCCGTATTCGGGCTTCTGCATAATATCGATAAAAGTTTAATACGTAGCAAAGTTACTGTAGGAATCTCAAACATGCATTTATTTATCCTTAAATCCTTACATTTAGATCTATATTCAAGGCCGTCAAATTTTTTAGCGAGGTATGTAAGTGAAGTGTGTTCCACAAGAACATCTGTAAAGAGAAATAATAATATATGTAATCATATTTATTGTCTCCAATGTTTAACGAATAAATTGTTATTTATTTATCATTTTTCCGAATTAAGATACTACGTTTTTATATGGAATACTAGTGTTAAATATTATTGAGAATATATATAAGATTATAAATAGTTTAAAAACTCTTAAATATAGTTTCTATACGATATACAGAATGAATATTAAACCCAACATTAATGGTCGAATTTTCATAATATTATAATATGTCACATATTAGTAAAGGGCTTCACGTATTAATATATAAGATATTCAGAGTTGTCAAAATGTTTAGCGAGGTCTGTAAGTGAAGTGTGTTCCACAAGAACATTTGTAAAGAGAAATAATAATATACGTAATCACATTTATTGCCTCCAATGTTAAACGAATAAATTGTTTTTTATTTATCATTTTCCGAATTAATATATTACGTTTTTATATGGAATACTAGTGTTAAATATTATTGAGAATATATATAAGATTATAAATAGTTTAAAAACTCTTTAATATAGTTTCCATACGATATACAGAATGAATATTAAACCCAACATTAATGGTCGAATTTTCATAATATTATAATATGTCACATATTAGTAAAGGTGGTTAGAATACAATTCACAGTAAAATTTCGCTATATCGGACTCACCTGCGACGGCAGAGCAACTGTAATATTAAAGAGTTTTATAAGTGCTATTTGAAAACTTATCTTGCAACCGTCGTCCCGGACCGACGACGCGGTAACGTGGGACCCGCTTCAACTTCATTTTTATAAACTTTTGTTTATTCTTCATTCTTCTAGGAACATTTTAATTTATTATTCATTGTCTTTCAAAATTCCGGAATTCTTTCATACTTATTGATTTTGCCAGACCCTGATCCTTAAAATTCCGAAGAATAGAATAAAGATTCGGATACAGATATAAAACTATTACGTTTGATTACTACACTACTACTAATATTATTAATGCGAATGTGAGTTTGTATGTTTACGCTATCAGATTTTCAGTATTCAACGAATCGTCTCGAAATTTTGTATTAACTTTATCAAGGATACAACAGAAATGGACATTTTTCATCCAGAAAAAAAGTACTGTATATAAATAATAAGCCAAATGTATATTAGAGGTGAGCGAAGCTGCGAGCGAAAGCTAGTTGTCTATAATCAAATTATCTCCTTAAACATTAATTATGTTAAACACAGAGGTTTTTTTTTTCAATTTAATAACTTGCCAGCAGTTGAAGCTGCAAGTGCATCGACGTATGTACCGTTCGACCTATCGTCATGAAAATTAACTCGTGTAGAAATTTAAGACAGGATATATTTAAATGACATCTATTTTGCTACAACTTAATTACAACAAACAGTATTTGAATACATAGTAACAAACGCATACGAACTCGTGAACATCGCTAATCTAAACTAATGTAATAAAAAGAAAAGGTTTGATTGTTTGTTTGTAATGGATAAACTTAATAAATACTTACCCGATTTTCAAAATTTTTTCACATATAAAAAGCTACATTAATAGCGAGTAACGTGGCTTGTATTCTATTTCCATAATATAAATTAACGCGAGTGTAACCGTGAGTAAAAACTAGTATATCATAAAATTAGATTTACAATTTGGATTACGATAAGCGCTTATTCTCCTTTCAAAACTGTAATAGATAAATATTAACATTATATTATATTAACTATATATATATTAACAAAAACTTTGGAACTCCATCATAAGTAAACATCGAGTTTTGTAAGATATTTGTACTGATAAGTTATTATATAAGTTTGACACAATCCATCCGTCAACTCCAGGATGAACGTGACTTCTTAAAGCTACAATAATTGGAGTATATTCCGATCACGTATCGAAAATCAAAAGCAGTGTCGCTCTCAGATACAACCCGCTAAAGTGGATGTTGTGAGCCAATTCATATTCTCGAAAGATTTTTTCACAAATAAAATAGCATGCTTTATAAACAACAAATTCTTTTTGTATATACAGTTATTATAATTTCTTTATTAATAACCACACGCCTCGGTGACTCACGTATGTATTACTAACGCAGAAAATTAGACCAAGTATTTCTATGCAGTACGTCAATTTAATCAAATAACATAGCAATGGAACAACTAAAGATCAATTGTGTCAATATTTTTAAAGATCAATCAATCAAAATACTTTTTATTCAGTTTAGGCCCTGAGAAGGCACTTATGAACGTCAAAACTACCACTGGTTCGGAAGACAACCCAGTCACCGAGAAAAACCGGCAAGAAACTCGATTTGGTTTATCTTTTCATAATAAGTAACATATTTGTTGATTATTACAATATAATAGACACATAAAACTACATGTGTTTTTAGTGGTTGTACAAAGAGAGGCGTCGCTTCCAGAAGTTGCTATCGTTCACATATTGGTCCACCCTGTAATAACCTTTATGTATTAAGACCCGCTTGACATAACACTTGAACCTACTATCCGGCAAATCGATAATGTGTTTCGTGACATTGTTATAAAATCTAACACTATTACCTCAAAAACTAGTCTTAGTAAGCCTGAAACATGGAGTGACCAGTTTGTCATGGTTTCTGGTATTTACATTATGTCGGTCTTTTACTAAATCCAGATTATTTAAGTTTTTCCGGACGTACATAAAATTCGTAAGAATATATTAAGAGGGCAGAGTTACAATACCGAATTCCTAAAAACTTAGTCTTTAATGAAACACGAGGTCCCAAATTATAGATTGTTTTTATTTCTCTAATTGACTACGCTATTTACCTAGCAAGGTCTTAAGAGTTTCACCAGACTACTAAGGTGAGCGCTTAAGGCACTCAGCCGACTTGTTTGGGCAACTAGCTCAAGGGTGCGGAAATTATAGATTGTTCGAACTGCCCGTTTTTGTAGTACAAATATGGTGTCTACTTCAGCCGTGGCCCCCCACAACAAACTATAACTACTGTTTTTCAGTCACAGTCACTTTTTTGATTCACGTGTTTTAACTTTTAACATGTCCTTGTTTTTCAAACATTCTCTTTTATAAAATCCTTGCCCTGATAATTACAAAAAAAGAATTAGTGCTGCGTGTACATACATTCGATAATTAAATATTATTTATATAGATAAGTGTGTCGTCATAAGACCAGTAATGTTGTACGCATCTGAGTGCTGGGCGACTAGAGAGACGGATGAGAGAAAACTACATGTGGCAGAGATGCGAATGTTAAGGTGGATGTGTGGTGTAACTAGAATGGATAAGATTAGGAATGAATATATCAGAGGAAGTTTGAAAATAGCACCAGTAACAGACAAGTTAAGGAGTAATAGGTTAGCATGGTATGGGCATGTTATGAGGAGAGATGAAGACCATGTAACTAGAAAAGCTTTGAGTATGACGGTCGATGGATATAAGAGTAGAGGAAGACCGAAAAAAGGATGGATGGATTGTGTGAAAAATGATATGTGTGTAAAAGGTGTGTTGACTGAGATGACATCTGATAGGCGAGCGTGGAAAAGGAAAACATGTTGTGCCGACCCTACTTAGGTGGGATAAGGGTAAGAAGATGATGATAGATAAGTGTGTCGTTAATTACATTTCTCGAAAAACAATAATCAATACAGATCAAGAGGTAAAGTTTGTGAGTTTGTGACGCTGTAAGGGGTAATATCTGGATATACTAAACCGATTTTGAAAATTATTTTACCAATAGCAAAGTAAGTCGGAGAAAAAATGGTCGAACGAACACGCTTCTTATGAACCCTGCCTTAACGATGAGAGATGTATGATTGAGTTCTAGAGAAAATTTGTAGAGCTTGGTAATTCCTACAAAAATGGTATCGACTGCATATGTCTAACTTTTATATTAAAGTTACAAAAAGTAGTTTTTATAAATGTTTACCGCCCAACGAAATGGGCACAGGTCAGCTAATGTAACATATACTTACTTTCTAAATACATTACAGCCACCGCTACAGTAACATAAACTATCAATAAATGGAATTATTAATAACCAAAAACATAAAACTCAACTGTAAATCCTCTCTTTTTATAAACATCATACTTAGATATTATATAGTCTATGGACACTACCACAATTCTTAAAGAAACTAATGACACTTCAATTCTTCGATTTATATTACAAATCCCGCCTAACATATATACATACATTCGAAAAATATTTCCCTCATCAGTCCGGTAAAAATAAGATACAAAATAATTAAAAAATAAGTACATTGTACACATGCAGTATTATACAAAGCTACACACACAACCGTCTCAGCCTATGTATAGTGCAACCGCGCATCAGGTCCTGGGGGATCGACATTCAGCCGGGGTGATTTAAGTTAACACAGTATAGTATATATCATTAGAATGCCTTAATTTGTATATAATAATCCTATTATTATAAATGAGAATATAAGTTTGTTTGTTTCTTGGCGCGAGTGAAGCCACGAGTAAAAAATATAAGTAAACCACTTTGACCGCCATGGGGTTCATCGGTGACCGGCACTCGACTTCGCTACAGCGCCGTAGGGGCCACCTGTGACCGGCGGCGCGGTCAATACTAAAACTATATAATTAAAGTAAACTAGCGGGCCCGGCGGACGTTATCCTGCCTTGATAATAAAAAAAAACTAAAAGTCAACCGCAGCGCCACCTATCGGGTCCAATTGTAAATCGAAACCATTCTCGGATCCACTGAAACACGCACACAACATTTCATCAAAATCGGTCCAGCCGTTTAGGAGGATACATACGTACAGAAGAAATTTATATATAAAGATACGGATGCTGATCAATCTTTCATTTCATTGTTACTATAATCACAAAGCAAGCGAAGCACGATTGCTTAAAAGTTAAAGTAAAAGTAAAAAAGTCAATCGTAATAATCGCCTACAGCACCGTGGGGGGCACCGGTGACTCCACCACGAAAAATGCTTCAAACATGATTTTATAACTCAAATTATTTGCTGGAAATAATATATCATCATAATATGCGTCGAATAAAAGAAAATTTCATGACAGCGCCATGGAATAAACGATGGAAATCCGTCTGACAGTCAACGTGTTAAAGAACCTAAAATTAAAAGCTCTCCCATCTGAGAGTACAGCGCATATTTTTACAGTTATCGGTGTATTAGAAAGTCCCAACAAGTATGGATATATGTACCTTATAAATATCAAAATGATATGCGAAATGTGTATACAACATATAAATACATAATATACCTATTCTTAAGATTCTGAACAAAAATATAAAATAATTTAACATAATGGGAAAGGCATAACAAAACACACGAGACGATAACACAAGACCATCATAAGTAAGTACTCGCTTGTTTTTATATGAAAATGAATACGCTTCGACATATTCACAATATGGGGTTAGAAAAATATCAGGAGTAATATGATGTTACAGCTGTACATAATTTTTTCTGGTATGAGATTCAAATAATATTTTCATTGCAAAAGGAAACACTCTACTAAAAGGAAATCTGTGTTATTTAAAATTTAACCATACAATAATGTTTTTAATCTAATTCTTGACATTAATCTAATAATTATTACACTTTATTCAGTGTCTAAAACTACAATTAACATTTCTATAGAGAGAAAAAACAACGAATTTCTTGTACACTAGCTTTGCCCGCGACTCTGAATGTATCATCTGAATGTATTAAGTCCATTTACTTATCAATTTTTTTCTCATACTTAAGTCGCGTCATCATTAAAATTACAATAACTTTTGATATGATGAACCGATTTTAATAAAATCAAGACTAAATGCTACTCGAGGAAGTTTTATGATTTTCATAACGTGAGGTTTTCTCGTGAACGCAGTACTTCAGCAGCGATGTGTGTTCAAATAAACAGGCAGACAGACAGACAAATTGAAATGTATTTTATTATTTACTAGCGGGCCCGGCAGACATTGTCCCTCCCTGATTATAGAAAAAATCCTTAACATTTTACCAAAACCTTCCTCATGAATCACTTTATCCACTGGTGAAAACCGCATGAGAATCCGTTCAGTAGTTTTTGAGTTTATCGCGAATAGACAGACAACAGACAGACGCGGTAGGGGACTTCGTTTTATACTGTATAATGATTCCAAGATACTAAATCTTTAATTTTTTTTTCCGTGAATCGATTTCGATGGATCCTAGATGTAACATCCGGGATACTAAACTACGTATAAATTGCATGTAAATTCCTTTTAAAATGTATCTAGTACTTCTAAGAAATTAACGTTTTGACCTATGGTGACAAAATTGTTGCATTGTTTTTAATATTATATCTATTTTTATATATTTTGTACACGAGTGTACATGGTGTATATTGTTATATTTTAAAATTGAAATAAAAAAATTGAAATTTTTCCTTTCTAAATTTAATGTATGTAAATGTTTCAATGAAAATATTGCAAAGTGTAACGTGAATACCGCACCGTCATCACAGTGTACGCGGAAAGGGAATATATTTATGTAAATACCAGAGCACACCTAGCCGAGAGGCGCCGGGCACCACAGATACTGCTTAATCTTGCAAATTTATGCAAGCAGACGACGACACGTCAAACTGTCTTCGCATCGAGGCCCTGATCCAAATTCAATTGTGTGCGTTACGAGTATTTTGCCTGTAGCGCAATTCAGCATTTGGAACATTTATCGCATATTTCTCGAGTATCAGTGGGCCGTTTATACATCGATATAACATAAATTACTGTTCAATAAACTATTGCAATGCAACGGATTCTAGTACAAGCCCTGAAAGGGCTTTTCGAAGGCTTTTTAAAGGGCTTCATGGGTAGCTACTACTCTTAAGTTGTAAATTTCTCGCCAAGCACCTGTTGGTGTATTCTGACAGCTACGCTTAAGGACAGCCAGTCACTGAGCTTAGCGTGGTTCCTACCTTGGACCACATCGTCATTTATCTGTGACCTTTGCTAAAACTAAGATATAAAATGTGTTATCATGCTATAGTTTGTAAGTAATGTTCATAGTATTATTATTATTCCCTATAATATTTGACTGTACACATGTTGACATTCAAAAGCTTGCTTGAAAAACCTTAAGATATATTTATATATTCAATAAATATGTATTTGTATTACCTTTAAACATACAGGATCACAAATAAAACGAATTTAACATTTATTATTATTGATAAACAAACATACATGTAAATTATTGTAAAAGAAAGGCACACGAGAGAGCTCCTATTACTTACGTGAGCTCAAAATGGACTAGAGGTCCGGAAAATTATCACTAAATCTCTTGTTAAAGGGAGTGGGGTCAATAAAAATTTTGCTCCAACTTTTCGCATACAGGACATATATACAAATAATAATTGTTTCTAAAATATTGTAAATGTTGCGGATTTCTATAGAAGAAATCAAGAGTATCGCTTAAGAGGAAACCCATGTGACGTTTATTCTATATAAACGTATTCCTCTGTTTATCCCTTTATAATGGAACCAGAGTAAATAGTTTTATACTACGCAATTGAAATATATCATTGCCATCCTATTTTTTTATATTTTCCATAAATTAAAAACATGGCATTTTTGAACTATATAGCCTAATTCATAGTACACGTAATTGCTTGAGTGCTATGCTTGAGTGTTGTTTCAAATAAATTATAATTTTGACTTACACAAATAAGTGGTATCTGATAACAGTACTACTCGATTGTTATTACCTAAAATATATTCACTATCATTATCAATTTCTTCGGAAACCCAGCTACATTTTTTTTACTTACTGTATTAAGTTAAACCCTAAACTGCTTGATTTGCAAAAGTCTATGTAAAAAATGCTGCTATTCTCAAATCCCGATATCTGTAGAAACCAATAACACTCCTTACAATATTCCATACAGCATTTGCACTGTTGAATAGCGATAGAAGGCTTAAAGTATATCTTAAATCGATCTTGCGAGTTGAACGTTTCCTTTACATAAAAAATGAAGGCAGAACTTTATTCATAAAGACAACGTAGAAATAAACTGCTGGTTGTACAACGAAAATTTTTATAGCCAGTATTTTATATTTTAAAATGTGTCACATTGTTCCATTATCATTAATATTTAAAAAAAAAACTTTGATATCTATATATACTACTAGGGTGGGCTGACAAAAAAAGTGTATTTTCTTTAGTTACAGTGAAAATATAATTCAATCTAAAGGATTTCTATACAGTAAGCCTTGAGCTAACATTAGTATTCAGTATTAGTATTCAGAGGTGCCTCTTCGTGATTTTTGATTTCCCATTGAAATAACACGGATTTTTTTTCTTTATTTGAGATTTTATTGCTGTCTAACGAATTAGCTCATTGGAGACATCAATAAATTTACAATATATAACATAGGAAAATTAACGTCTCCAAGAAGGGCCTGATATAATTTTTCCTTAAGACAACTCATTTAAAAGTTACTCAAGGTTAAAGTTCAACTTTAAATCACGTATGATGGCCCCACAATTTTGTTTATTAGTTTTTACGGTAATTAAATAAAACAATGTATGTGTGTTGTTCACATGCGAAAACGATGCGAAATCTTCAAAAAGAATACGAGATGAGCTTATGGGTTAGTTAGACGTAACGAGTACAGTGGCGAGACAGTGCTCTCGGCCGATTGCTCGGTACAAATAAAGATTTCAAAGAGTGTTCCACCGAGGACTAGGCCGAGCAGAGTGCCGAGAGAGTCAATAGAAACACTGTTTGATTGCTAGGCCGAGTACCCACCTCCCAGCTTCATTTATCCGCCCCGAAAGCGACTCGCTATCCCGCTCGACACGTATGAACATGAACTCGACTGTTACTGGACAACTCGTTTTCCAGTTTGTTGTGATTATGTGTTTCACTAACTTAAAAGTTAACTTTGGTTTTGAAAATGGCTAATACGGGTAAATGTATTATAGATACAACTAACCAATTGATTCAATGTTAAAAACTAGATGTATACCTATGGAATTTCTTATCTTCCAAATACGAGCAAAAGCGCGATGCAGTATATATTACAATCGTAAATAAAATGAATATCAACAACTTTAGAATTGTTGATTTGTCGGTCACTGCTTATAAATCTAAAAAGACTCGCCACTAGCAAAATGCAATATAAACACCTACTCGTTCACCCGACTCTCTCAGCCTAGTATCATTTTGTTGTCTCGCCACTGTACTCGTTAAGTGTAATTAAATCATTATGTCTCACTGTTGTCCAGTACCCGAAGG
>MU160024.1:26964-41125 GCA_015888305.1 Antheraea pernyi
CCCGATTTTGAAACATTCTTCATTGGTGCTCTGCTTCTATTGGTCTTAGCGTGATGATATATAGCCTATAGCCTTCCTCGATAAATGAGCTATTTAAAACCGAAGGATTTTCTCAAATCGGAATGGTAGTTCCTGAGATCATAACGTTCAACCAAACAAACAAACAAACTCTTCAGCTTTATATATTAGTATAGATAAGAATGTAAGCCTAACGTGTCTGTGCTTTTTCGATTTTCGTGAATAAAATTGTTGCAGGAGTCTAGGAATAAGTAATATAATATATTTCAATCATTTTTAGAAATGTCTGTCTGTCTGTTTGTCTGTTTGTATGAACACGCATCACTGCTAAACTACTGGGTTCACAATAAAACTTCATAGAAGAAAATTATAAAGCATATTCTCGGGAATAGCTTATTCATTGTTTCGTTAAAATCCGTCCAATCTATCAAAAGTTTTTGTAATTTTAATGGCGCCGCCACTTAAGTATGACAGAAAAGTAGATAAACAAATGAACTAAATACGTTCAGATGACTTTATTAGTCATTGTTTTGTACATCAGGTTCCACGTAGACGAAGTCGCGAGCACACGTTGCCAGCCTGTATTTGGGGGAGGGAGGAGTGGGGGAAAGGGGAGGGGAAGAGGAAATGGGCCTCCAGCGCTCTCACTGACCGAACGAAACGCAACAATGCAAGTACTTTTACTTCACGTCGGTTTTCTGTCGGAGGGTGGGTGTACTATATACGATTCTATGTTTAATTATTACTCTATATAGCTTTTGTTTTGTTTTTATATCCTATGTTCTTTTCTGTCAACATGTATGCAAAATGATGGTCGGTTAAGAATGTAAAGCGTGAAAGCGTTACATACAAACTCACATTCACATTTATCATATTAATAATGATAAATTACTACGTGTTATTTTTATATAACACGTACTTCTACGATTTTCTATAACAACGCCATATTTTACCATAAATGAATGACACGTGTTTTTACATGTAACAATATTTAAAAATAAAGAGACGACCCTCGCTCGAGTCGCAATTAATTCAATTATTTACATAGCGTATTAGAAAAATTTGAAACGAGACTATCAGTATGTATCTACCTTCATCATTAACTGTCAACAATTATTCTTACAACAGTCAATCGATAATAATTCTGCATACAATTAGTATTACTTCTATTGCGTAGACAATCACTTCTCTGTAAATATTTTTTGTTGTTGTCTCGGTAACAATCATCCAATTTACTTATTAGTGCTAAGAAACAAAAATCCTATCCAAAACTTTTTTCTACTTATAAAGGTTAGGCTACTTTTAAATCTCACTTAATATTTTATTTACCGTAAATGGTGATGTTAATAATAAATTAAATCTAAAAGGAATTGGTTGTTATACATTGCTACCGTCTACCGTAACTCGCCAGTAAATGCTTGACAGTACATTTTGTACTTGACACGCCAGGCTAACAGACAATATCTTATTGCCATCGCATATCGAAATCCAATATATTAATAGTAAACATCATCGTTTTAAATTTATGTACTACTAGCTTCTGCCCTTCGTTCGCGTGAAATAGTTACTTTGGGCTAACGCTAACACGTAGCGGAAGCTCTCAAAAGAAACAAAACCCCGAATTTAAAACATTCTTCATTGGTGTTCCGCTCCTATTGGTCTTAGCGTGATAATATATAGCCTATAGCGTTCTTTGATAAATGACTTATCTAACACTGGAATAATTTTCAAAATCGGTTTAGTAGATATTACGACCTACAAACTCACAAACTTTACCTCTTTATAATATTAGTATAGATAAATAAGACTATCTTAAGTTTTAAAAGTATCAAATTAGTATATTTGGATGATTAAATCTTGAAACTATTGTGAATGTTAAACTTTATAATTAGTATGTCCGTCGATTACTGTCTTCTTATAAAAACAATAGAATCTATATATCAAGCATTGTTTTGGTTTATCTAATTTACCCCGGAACAATTACTGTTCATTCGAAGCGAACGTACGGGATATGTACTAAACAACCGCGCCCGAAGCACTGTGCTATTTTATTTGCCAAAAAAAGGGGAAATAAGTGTAAAACATTCCGTATATCCCAAGTGCCAGTAGATCGTGCTTCACATGTTTATTGAGTTATATACTAAGGTAGCGGACGGTCATAACAAGTTACATATTTGCTCTAACATTGTTGTATTTATATCGTAAGATTCATTGTTGTAATATGTTTGTCATATTTTATATGTGCATTAATATGTACACATTCGGAGCATAGTTGTGTTCTTATTATGTAAATACAGTGGTGTTTTGTAGGTGGTAGAGCCACGCTGAAGCTATTACTGGTTTCAGTATGAATGGCTCGGCTCGCTCGGGGTAGTACCACCCTCTCACAGAGAACCGACATAAAGTAACAGTGCTTGCATTGTTGCGTTTCGTTCGATCAGTAAGAGCGCCGCAGCCCCACTTCCCTTTCCCCTTCCCCGTCCCCTCTCGTCTACCTCCCTCCCCTCCCCCCAAACACAAGCTGGCAACGCACTTGCGACTCTTCGTTCGTTAAAAGATAAAAATGACAGCAATACATTTTGGAAAGAAATAAGAAAGCAGTTTTATAGTCTTAGGTCAGTAATAGAACTGTACAAACATGAATACTAAGAAACTAACGTGGCAACGATGACCAGCAAGAGAGGAGACTTAAAGAAAGTTGCCGTACTGTTGGACACTTCTTTGCGACTCGCTAATGAACGCCCTGATCTAAAGTTAATTTTACATTTACATGAAATAAAAAAAAGTCGAGGTAGTCATAAGGACTGCCGACAAAAGTGAAGTGAAGAAGTGAAAACTGAAGACAATTGAATAACAGTGTTCATTTTTAAACTTTTTAATCAATAATAGTATGAATTATTTAAATTATTACCATTAGGTTAGTTTTCACATCTATTGGCACTCCGAACAATAACTATATACAATTTATAAATGTTATACATATTATATATTATATATATATATATATATATAACCTCAATACAAAATATAAATATCAGATGTACACCGGCTGTTATATACAGGGATATCTCTTATGGATACGCCACCCTCTTGGGGGAGAGGATGGATTATGTCCGACTCGCACGGACTAAAACCCCACGGTGTACCGACCGCCCGTATTGGGGCGGTAAGGGATCGATCTACGCTATTCCCCTTGGATAGCCGCTCTAACGGTCCACCCTGCGGAAAGTGGCCGCCGGTCTCCGTCCTAATAGGGAGACGGACAGAGTACACACCAGCTGCCTCCCCTCGTCTACCGGACTTGTGCAATGAGGAGATGGGCTCAATACGGTCGGTCATACTTACTAGCATGTCATGACACGAAATCATAAGCTTATCTCCTACCAACCGAAATACCGCTCAACACGCGTAAAGAAGTTTTTACTTCAAAAATAATAGAATGCACTATTACTTCAACCTACGAGCGGTCGCACGGCCATCAATCGACCGCATTCGATACATTTTCATTCATATTTTAATTTTTTCATGTCATTATTTCACAGTGCACGAAACAAACAGTTACAAATAACTCATCGTGCTTTCCTCGATGCACAAAACGGATTTATTTTAGTCATGGCGTAGGTGTCGAATAAAATTAATTAATGCTTAAACTAACTAACATATCCCATAAATATTTAAAATTACGCGCGACCCCTTGAAATTTAAGAACAATTTTACAGTCTCAACCATTTATTACAAACCCTTTTATATTTTAACGACTGCACTTCATTCTACAACTTTAATAATTCTTAAAATAAATATAAACTCGGTGCGCCAGCTTGCACGGTGCGGCGTCCCGCGAGGTAATCTCCCTCTGCTATGCTAGAGATCAGTATAATACCTTCAAATGTTTAGGTTTAAATTTCACTCCAGTAATTTCATTTATTTATTCAAGCATGTTAACTCCTAATATAGTATATAGACATACATAGAACTGTTAACAGTAAAGTACAGTAATAAAGGGATACTAAAAACCGTTTTAACTAAATAATTATTAACTGTATCTTATTTTGGTTATACTTTTCCCTTTTTAGTAATCTAGTAATTCATATAAATAATTTTATGCTTACTAAGAAAGGCTAGATAGTATTATAATGATATGTGCGTAGCGTCAACGTAAATAGTTTCAATATTTGATATGAAAAATACTATTTGCTTTCTGTGAAATTGAAAATGAGGTCAATTAACTGATAATGTATCTTATTAATTTAACAGAAACTATGTTTACCAACAATATTCAAAATGAGAATCGCGAATGATCGAGAGCACCCTTACGTTTCCACCACATTTTTAATGTAATTATGATTCGTACGAAATAAACACTTTATAGTAATCTCCGATTAATTTTACCTACAATAATTATAAGGAGTAAATTAATAAGCCTAGTTATTTATTAATATAGACCGTTAAATTTGTCGGACGATTAATCATAAGCGCCACCTGCTAACAATGAGCTCGCTGACACATCGCATGTCGCTAGATTAATCGTCCGGACACTTAGTGATTAAGGCTTGCGCACATTTATAATTTCATTAAAAATGTACTAACATAATGAAGTCGATATATCCGAATGCAGCGTCATATATTGCCAAGACAAAAAAAATATAATTGTTCACCATTCAAGACTATGAAAGAAAGAATTGAAAAAGCCGTAGTGGCGGGCGTCTTTGACCGATGGATTAATCTAGTAATTCATATAAATAATTTTATACTTACTAAGAAAGGCTAGATAGTATTATAATGATATGTGCATAGCGTCAACGTAAATAGTTTCAATATTTGATATGAAAAATACTATTTGCTTTCTGTGAAATTGAAAATTAGGTCAATTAACTCATAATATATCTTATCTTCTATTTTTAATAGAAACTATGTTTACCAACAATATTCAAAATGAGAATCGTTAATGATCGAGAATACCCTTACGTTTCTACCACATTTTTAATGTAATTATGATTCGTACGAAATAAACACTTTATAGTAATCTCCGATTAATTTTACCTACAATAATTATAAGGAGTAAATTAATAAGCCTAGTTATTTATTAATATAGACCGTTAAATTTGTCGGACGATTAATCATAAGCGCCACCTGCTAACAATGAGCTCGCTGACACATCGCATGTCGCTAGATTAATCGTCCGGACACTTAGTGATTAAGGCTTGCGCACATTTATAATTTCATTAAAAATGTACTAACATAATGAAGTCGATATATCCGAATGCAGCGTCATATATTGCCAAGACAAAAAAAATATAATTGTTCACCATTCAAGACTATGAAAGAAAGAATTGAAAAAGCCGTAGTGGCGGAGTAGTTTGACCGATGGATTGTTCCTGGCATGCACCAACGAATTTATCGGATTTCACGTACATTAACAAGTTAAATTGGTAGTACTATCGACTGACGGTGACAGCAAACATTGTGAGGAAACCTATATCTGAGAAATGTTTATAATTTTATGTGGAAAAAATGTGAATTTCTCGGAGCTTGAAATAGCCGATACATCCTTAACTGGTGTAGTGATAATGACCATACCTTTCTTCGAAAAGCCACCTGTAGGCCTTGCTCTGGATGTAGGGAGCTACTCCCTTACAGGTTTATATGATGTGATTTAGGATTATTGAAATTTTAGTAAGATATTATTCTACGTTACATACAGAGTTACGTGTTGGAAAGACAGACCCACATTGAACTGCAGAAGCGCTCCCGTATACCATAGTTCTTCTACCAGTCATCAAAGTTCGCACTGCAATATTTTAATCTAGAATACGCCAGACTATAAGAGGTTCTGGCCTAGAACTCTGCAGTAATGCTTATACAGAAAGGTTTATCGTATTCAGAATTGCGATCCTTACCTTTTCACTGTTGCATCTATTTAACATCAATTGCAGTATATGCACACTATTAGAATCCATTGAAAGTATACACGTAAATAAAATATTTGGTACAAATTTTTAACTAAATATACAGAATACATATTTTTTTTACTTCTATAAAATTTGATTTTTATAGTTACACATGTTAATTATAATACGGTTAAGTATTAATGAATATCATGAAACCAGATTAAGATAATGTTTACTAGATAATACAATATATTATGCCCAATCAAATTTCCGTCATACCATCTCAAGTGTAATGCATGTTATCTTCCCACGTATAATACGCACTCAGCTCTATTTCCTAGACCCTAACTAATCGACCATCTACGTTCATTTCATTGGAGATTTGACTATATACTCCTGATAATACATCTATCTATTTATATAATAAGAATGGAACTTTACATTTATCTACGTTATAGCTTTTTGTAAAAAGGAAGTTACTAAGAATAAGTAATTAAATCATTTTTAAACGTCTCTTTTTGATTTTTTGCATACATCGCTGGCAAAGTATAACATTTATTATGATAAAACGTCACCAAGGAAATTATAAAGCATATCCTCGAGTAACATTTAGTATTTGTTTGAGTAAAATCGGATGACTCTGTCCAAAAGAGTGAGCGCATCATTCAAAAGTTACTGGATGAATATGGACCACATTTCTTTAGTTTTTTTATTTATGTCAATCTGACTATGCTATTGGCCTAGCAAGGCCCTCTCACAGAAGACCGGCGTAAAGTAACAGTACTTGCATTGTTGCGTTTTGTTCGGTCAGTGAGAGCGTCGGTGACCCTACTCCCCTCCCCCCTCCTCACTTCCCCACTCCTCCTTCTGCCAAACACAGGCTGGCAACGCACTTGCGACTCTTCTGGCGTCTATGGACGGTGGTGATCACTTAACATCAGGTGACCCACCTATTCGTTTGCCTCCTATGATATAAAAAAAAACACTAATTATTTATTCCTTAATTAAGGAGAAAAGGGATTGTACTGTATGGGAACGCTTTAGTAAATAGTGTCCTGATAGTATATAAAAATATAGAATAAAATGTAACGAATAAATGAAAACAAACATTGGGAATGCTCAAGTTAACTGTTGGTTTCTACCCCATATCGACAGACGCAAAGTCTGAAGACGCTATTACCGTCACCATCACTTATAGCAACTGTACCCTAGGGTCAATTTTCTCTACGCCTAGTAAGTTATCGTCTCTAGCCACATTGTAATGAATATGAAAAATAAGTGAGACAAATATATTCACACAATACGAAAGATATTTGTGACAGAAAGTCACACTATCACACTATTTTTCATATCATGTGAAAGACAACCGTGATGTGCAAAAAGTTTCATGCCTGATTCGAAACAACATCGAAGGGAACAACACGATTTTTTTTATTGTAGCACGGCTTAATGACTGCACTGTGCCTGATGGTAAACACAGTACAATCCAAAAATAATGGCGACCAACGAGTGACACATTATCCATCGCCGGTCGCCGCTGTCATGCCGGCCTGCGAAAAGCTGTGTTGATATGTACAGGTTGATCCCGAAACGCGACCCGCAGAAGCGAATCACTATGACGGACTTTTTCACCATATTCATGGTGATTGCGACCCAGTCAGGCTGTGAAACCCTATCAACGAGGCAACGCGGGGGCTTTCGCCATTGCCTCGTTCGTTATTCAGCAGGGTGCATCACGTGCAGGTGAGGTTGGCTTAGGTGTCTCAAGTCTTAGATGTTATTCGACACCCCGCGACACCCCAAAATTGGTGTACGTTACGTTTACAAAACGTTACGATTGTGCGTAACATTCTGTCCAACAACTAATGTTTACAGTTGAGTTTTTGGCGGGATCTTAGTTTGTTATGTAGTGTATTCGGGAGGTCGCCTATGCATACAGCGACTTCAGGAGGCACAGGGCGTCCACCGTGGAACGCCCTGCCCGGAAGCCATACTGCGCATCCGCCAGATTCGGCCCTACGCCCTCTAGGTGCTGGACGACCCGGGAGGAGATAATCCTCTCCAGCACCTTCCCGGCGTCGTCCAGCAGGACGAGGGGCCGATACGCGGACGCGCAGTCCGGAGGGCGGCCTGCCTTTTCCATAAGGCAGAGCCGCCCAAGCTTCCAGGGCTTCGGGAACTGCCCGACCGAAAGACACCGGTCGAACAGCTCCCGAAGCCACCCCCCTAATTGGCCCAAGGCGAGGCCGAGCACCCGACCCGGGACCCCATCAGGGCCGGGCGCTCTACCCCGGTTGAGGAGGCGCTCGACCGCCCTCCCCATCTCCTCCGTTATCGGAGGGGGCGGCCCGTCGAGCACCTCCTCGACTGCCTCCCGAGGTGGAGGCATGGGAGGAGCCGGTAGCATCGGAGGGTCGGGGAATAATTCTCCCACGACCCTCGCTACCACCTCCGGCCGGGGGGTCTCCGTCGCCGGGGGCGCCCAGGATCGCAGCTTCTTGCGCACGATCCTGTACGGGCGCCCCCATGGATCCCCCTCAATTCGCGACCTATCTGAGCTATCTTAAGTTAAGCTACATATTCATACATATATGTGTATTATACATATATTATACATACATAACTCTTATGTGTATTTTGTATCGGAAAATTTCTAAACTATATCAGTTCGATTTAGTAGTTCGATATAGTAGGCGTGTGAGCGTGCACGAGTGTGGCGGTAATATGTGTAATGTTGTTGCAGTGATGTAAGATTTTGTGTCACTGTATCGCGCGGGCAGCGTACTTAAGGGCTTCACGCCGAGGGAACGGACCTAGGTTTGAGCCGTTGCCGAGGGGATGTATTTATAGTTACATTTTTATTATATTCATATTTTTCATCCGGACGAAGTGCTTTGCATCGTAATTTATTATGAGAACCGCGAAGGAGTGGAATACGCTGCCTGCGTCTGTTTTTCCTGAAGTATATGATGAAGTAATCTTCAAAAGAAGAGTGAATGTGCATTTACTGGGTGAACGCGTTACATCCTGGGCCTCGTCCTCACTTTCCATCAGGTGTGACTGAGGTCAAGCGTCACACAGTTTATTATAAAAAAAAAGATACTTGGTTCTTCTTTATAAAAAATATCACGATCTCCTAATTGAATATAAATTTATTAATGTTTTAAGAAACTGAGAAGCATTATGCGTTGAGTGATGTATGAAGCGGGATAAGCATGTGCAGCAAAGATGAAGTCCACTGATAATAATGTCTACAAATAACATCTCTAAGTAAAATATGTTGTTTCTTTAAATTTTCTAATTTTTTTCACTCTGTACACAATATATGTTGTTTACATAATAATGACCAAATATTTTTTTTATTATTTATTGAACATTTGATGAATAAACAACAATATTTGTTAATACACTCTACGCCATGTTCGAACTATATAACTTTTGCTCGCGGTTTCGCTTCCTTTAGTATAGATAATAAAAATAAAATACAACTCGTATTGCTCACTGAAAATATTAAAATTAGTTAAATTTCTTTGATTTCTTTTACCAATTATAAACAAGAAAAAAAACTTTATAATAGTATAGAAAGGCCAATTTTTTACGTACCTACAGAAAACATGTAGTTGCATAAAGAATGATTATTAAAAAAATATAATACAATATCATATGAAACGCAAGTGTATACTTATAATATCATAGCATCAGAATATCAGCTAAAACCTAGTTATTTTTAAATAATGAGACCGCAATTCAAAAGTTATAAACTCGGAAATCGCTTGAAAGTTTTAAATGCCATGTTTAAAATATACTTGTAATAGCTAAAAGTTACTGACCCGGACTGTCGCGACGCGGCGGTGCCGACTTTAAATTATGAGTTATTTTTTGTATTATGATAGTATTATAAATACTGAAATATCGCCAATGCTATTGAAGGATTTGTAACTCTATAAAGTTTAATCGTATTATTACAAAGGAGTTAAATACACGTTGAATACTTGCTTTAAAAAAGTTTGATTACAAAATAGTATCTTACCATTGTTTACTGACATCATTTAAATGTAAATATTCGATAACACTTCTTTAAGTTGACAGTTCTTATTTTATAGTTGTGATTTATTGTATTTATATTTGCCGTCGAAAAACGTTTCGTAATAAATTATAAATATCCTGGGTATAATTAATTTGGAACAATCAAATAAATTACACAATTTTAGAGATTCACAAGTAAATCATAACTACTACTATATGAGGCTATTGACATTTGACAATTTATTAATCTTACATTATACTGTTATGTCCGCCTCATGCACTTTGACGTAATATATTAGTTTTATAAATTGCTTATTTTAACAATTACACCATTTTATTTTAACTAAAAAGTCACAACAATGATAACCAATTTAACTTAAAATAAGTGAATTTTCTTAACGAAGATCTGAACAAAAATATTATTCATGAATTGAAATTGTTCACAAAATAATCTGTAATGGATATTTCTGTAATGGAACGTTTTGGAATGATGATATTGAATTGAACGAATGCTATTCAGAGTTGCCAGTATAAATAACTTAAACCAGATGTTTAGCTAGAGACGGCTTAGACACGCTGCTGTAATAAAGTATTAACGGTAATTGTACGGTAGTAACGGTAAAAAAGTAATAAATATTAAAATTTTAAGCACAACTTAGCAAAATTCATGTTAAACCTGTGTTCATTTTTGTTTTTGTAATAAGACAGTAAAGGTTTAAATTTATATACGTACGTATGCATGTAATAATACTTCTAAACGATTTGACCTCTCTCGGTGTTATTACAAAAAAGTTAAATACGTATTGAACCCTGGCTTTAAAAAGGTGTCATATTAAATGCACCACGGTCGCTAAATGTTCGCCATCTTGTTTTTTTTCTCGCTTTGGTTACGTTAGGTTAGATTTGTGAAAAAGGAAAACGCGAACTTGCCTTAGGCGAACGCGGTGCATTTATTAGGAAACTTTTTTAAACCAAGTATTTAATAAGTATTTAACTTTTTTGTAATAACACGGTCTAAGTTTAGCGTGTTTACCACCATCTTATTTTTGCCGTACCGTGAAACTGTGGAACAATCTCCCGGCTAGTGTGTTCCCTCCTTCCTATAACATGAGGTCCTTCAAGCGTAACGTGAAGAGACATTTATACAGGCCGGCATGACAGCCACGACCGCCGGAGGAGTATATCTCGGTGGTCGCCGTTGTTTTTGGATTGTACTGTGTTTACCATCAGGCACAGTGCAGTCACTTTGCCGTGCCACAATAAAAAAAAATCCATCTGAGACCACATTGTTAATTGCCATCAGATGAGATTATAATGAAACGCTAAATCCTATATAGTATTAAAGAAATCGACGATTTTTTGTACTTATAAGACCATCTGGATACTTCTTAAGATTCACATCCCGGTAGGATGTGCTGTTGTTGAAATCTATTTTTATAATTTCCTTTTTTTATATTCCCAGGATAAAGAATAATCCGAAATTTTTGGACCCGGCATACATATCTATTTTTCTTTAATTCATGGCAGGATATCTAATCTTACAAATTGGAGTTATATATTCCATAATATACATACTTAAGATTAAACACTTCTAGACGTAAACACAGCTTACAATTCACGGCAGGAAATCTACCTAACGCCTCCTTTAAGAAACCTTAAAATTATGCTCCATTGCCTAATACACATAATTACATTAAATATAACATTATTAATCACAAAAAATTATGTGTTAATGATAAAAATATGTTTATATGTTTTCACGAGGGAAATAAAGTATCATTCTGTCATGCTATTAACAACTCAGTCAGCGTCTTGCAGACCTTTAATAAAATAATCAATTAGATCGTAATATTGGACTTGATATTGACATAATATCTTTTACTCGGGTCATATTCTCCTAATACGTTTGATACCCGAACGTATTAATACTCAAGAGGCTTACTAATGAGAATAGTATGGATATCTTCATATAACGGAAGAATTAATATAATATTTTATGATTAATATTCTACTTACCGGATATCGTTTAGTTTTTTACATATAAAATTCATTTTCTTTGTAGTTATTTGATTCCCAAATCTAAAATCAGATAAATATTGTGATATCGTTAGATCCGAAGTTGTTTTTTAGATCTAGCCAGAGAAATAAATTAATCGCTTTACAATTTAGACATATTTTCTATTTACTTTTGAATTACATTCAAAATGTTAACCCTAAATAGTCCTAATGCTAACTTTAATATTATTAATACGAATGTGAGTTTGTTTATTTGTTACGCTCCTTAACTACTGAACCGATCATCGTCAAATTTTGCATACCCCTTATCATGAATGAAAGGCATATGGAAACTTTCAATAAAATTAAAAAAGTGTGTGTGTACTTATGTACAGGCGTTAGAAGTTAATACTTCTTTGGCGTAACAAGATAAAAATCTTTTCAAATTTTTTAACTTTCGCCTTATTCTACGTTTGTTGAAAAAACGACACTAACTATAGAAAAAAGGTATGTAATACATTGAAAGTTTTTGTACAAAGAAATACAAACAACAAATACAAAGAAACAAAATGTTGACTATAGCTAACTTCAGGGTGTCGGTTTGTCGTGACGGTGTGCTCGCGTATCGTAATAACTTCAGGGTGACTGTTTGTCGTGACGGTGTGCTCGCGTATCGTAATAACTTCAGGGTGTCGGTTTGTCGTGACGGTGTGCGCGCGCTTCGTAAATGTTATCGTAATTTACTCTCATCATTTTTCTCTAACGCGCCAAATGAAGTATAACTTAAAAAAAAAAGAAAGAGACCAGTGATTCTGAATATAAGATAATAATTTTAGATACATTTGGTGTACTTTATGGCTGAGCGTTTAACTACAGTCTTATCTGATGTTAAATGTCGTCGTGGTCTAAGAAGGTAAACATACTAAACTAAGAAGGTGATTGGCTATCAAGTGCAGGAACACACTAACAGTTCTTGGTGACAGATTTTCAATTTTAGGGTTATAGCTAACCAGGCGAACTTAGAAAAAACCCTATCACCATACTATGACGTCATCATTAGGCTGAGCGTTTAACTACAGTCTTATCTGATGTTAAATGTCGTCGGGGTCTAAGAAGGTAAACATACTAAACTAAGAAGGTGTTTTCAAATGCAGGAACACACTAACAGTTCTTGGTGACAGATTCTCATTTTTAGGGTGATAGCTAACCAGGCGGACTTAGAAATAACTCTACCACCATACTATGGCTTCATCATTATGTTTTGCATCATCGAAAGTACCAAATCAGATACAACGATGCAAAACTAGGTCAATAAACGCTGTCTTCGACACGCTATAAACTAAGCCTAATAATGTATATGAAATCAAACATTTTTAATAAAATTTGCTGATGTCTGTACGCATACATTGAAATATTCTATTATTTTCATTAAACTAATTGTATGCTCTGCATGTTCCCATAAGAAATTAATTCTGCGTTTGGTTGTACACAAAAGCGATACAAAGAAACGTTTAGTTCCACCTTGGTTCTTCTAGCCTCTTCATAGAATAGGGCCATCGAGGGTCATGAGAAGACATACAAAAACATGTATCTTAGTTATCTCTAAATTTTAAGCATGTAAAATTATATATGTTATTAGCTGATTATTATTATATGATTACGACAGATTACTGAGATTCCAAATGCATTAGACTTATTAAATTATATTTGTATTTCTTCAATATTAATTAATGCTCATAGTGTGGCAATTGATTGTGTTCGCCAGAACAATTAACTTGCCTTGAAAATTCTATATCAAACGGCTCATAATAAATTTTATGAATTAAATAATAGTTTCGAGAAGCTGTATGTCGTTCATATATAAATAAGCACGTATCTGAAACACGACTAGGTAACTGTTGTTTTGAGTCATTGAACGGTGCCTCTAAAATTAATTGCACTTCGTTTCAAAAACAATAATTAATTTCAATTTTCTCGTCAAATTATTATTTATTGTTATCTATATTCAGCAAGTGATTTGTTGTTGCGATAAATATCAATCTACGTACGGAATGTTGACCGTACACAAAGCTATGTTTTATGATTGATGGCACCATTAACTGCGAGGTCTGTTGTATTTAAACATAAATGTTAGTAATGTATTTCAATCATTCAACCAAATATTTGTTTTGCTAAAAACTTTTTTGCTACGCATAGCCGTACATTATTTTAAATAAACACTACTTCGAAATTTA
>MU160024.1:44882-78938 GCA_015888305.1 Antheraea pernyi
TTAAAATTATGCTCCATTGCCTAATACATATAATTACATTAAATATAACATTATTAATCACAAAAAATTATGTGTTAATGATAAAAATATGTTTATATGTTTTCACGAGGGAAATAAAGTATCATTCTGTCATGCTATTAACAACTCAGTCAGCGTCTTGCAGACCTTTAATAAAATAATCAATTAGATCGTAATATTGGACTTGATATTGACATAATATCTTTTACTCGGGTCATATTCTCCTAATACGTTTGATACCCGAACGTATTAATAATACTCAAGAGGCTTACTAATGAGAATAGTATGGATATCTTCATATAACGGAAGAATTAATATAATATTTTATGATTAATATTCTACTTACCGGATATCGTTTAGTTTTTTACATATAAAATTCATTTTCTTTGTAGTTATTTGATTCCCAAATCTAAAATCAGATAAATATTGTGATATCGTTAGATCCGAAGTTGTTTTTTAGATCTAGCCAGAGAAATAAATTAATCGCTTTACAATTTAGACATATTTTCTATTTACTTTTGAATTACATTCAAAATGTTAACCCTAAATAGTCCTAATGCTAACTTTAATATTATTAATACGAATGTGAGTTTGTTTATTTGTTACGCTCCTTAACTACTGAACCGATCATCGTCAAATTTTGCATACCCCTTATCATGAATGAAAGGCATATGGAAACTTTCAATAAAATTAAAAAAGTGTGTGTGTACTTATGTACAGGCGTTAGAAGTTAATACTTCTTTGGCGTAACAAGATAAAAATCTTTTCAAATTTTTTAACTTTCGCCTTATTCTACGTTTGTTGAAAAAACGACACTAACTATAGAAAAAAGGTATGTAATACATTGAAAGTTTTTGTACAAAGAAATACAAACAACAAATACAAAGAAACAAAATGTTGACTATAGCTAACTTCAGGGTGTCGGTTTGTCGTGACGGTGTGCTCGCGTATCGTAATAACTTCAGGGGGACTGTTTGTCGTGACGGTGTGCTCGCGTATCGTAATAACTTCAGGGGGACTGTTTGTCGTGACGGTGTGCTCGCGTATCGTAATAACTTCAGGGGGACTGTTTGTCGTGACGGTGTGCTCGCGTATCGTAATAACTTCAGGGGGACTGTTTGTCGTGACGGTGTGCTCGCGTATCGTAATAACTTCAGGGTGACTGTTTGTCGTGACGGTGTGCGCGCGCATCGTAATAACTTCAGGGTGTCGGTTTGTCGTGATGGTGTGCTCGCATATCGTAATAACTTCAGGGTGTCTGTTTGTCGTGACGGTGTGCGCGCGCATCGCAATAACTTCAGGGTGTCGGTTTGTCGTGACGGTGTGCGCGCGCTTCGTAAATGTTATCGTAATTTACTCTCATCATTTTTCTCTAACGCGCCAAATGAAGTATAACTTAAAAAAAAAAGAAAGAGACCAGTGATTCTGAATATAAGATAATAATTTTAGATACATTTGGTGTACTTTATGGCTGAGCGTTTAACTACAGTCTTATCTGATGTTAAATGTCGTCGTGGTCTAAGAAGGTAAACATACTAAACTAAGAAGGTGATTGGCTATCAAGTGCAGGAACACACTAACAGTTCTTGGTGACAGATTTTCAATTTTAGGGTTATAGCTAACCAGGCGAACTTAGAAAAAACCCTATCACCAATTATCTCGTACTTAAGTCGCATCGTCATTAAAATTTTGATAGAGTGAACCGATTTTAATGAAACAGAAACTATATATTACTTGAGGATAAACTTTATGATTTTCTTGGTGAGGTGTTATCGTGAACGCAATAGTTTAGCAGTACAGTAACTCTACCACCATACTATGGCTTCATCATTATGTTTTGCATCATCGAAAGTACCAAATCAGATACAACGATGCAAAACTAGGTCAATAAACGCTGTCTTCGACACGCTATAAACTAAGCCTAATAATGTATATGAAATCAAACATTTTTAATAAAATTTGCTGATGTCTGTACGCATACATTGAAATATTCTATTATTTTCATTAAACTAATTGTATGCTCTGCATGTTCCCATAAGAAATTAATTCTGCGTTTGGTTGTACACAAAAGCGATACAAAGAAACGTTTAGTTCCACCTTGGTTCTTCTAGCCTCTTCATAGAATAGGGCCATCGAGGGTCATGAGAAGACATACAAAAACATGTATCTTAGTTATCTCTAAATTTTAAGCATGTAAAATTATATATGTTATTAGCTGATTATTATTATATGATTACGACAGATTACTGAGATTCCAAATGCATTAGACTTATTAAATTATATTTGTATTTCTTCAATATTAATTAATGCTCATAGTGTGGCAATTGATTGTGTTCGCCAGAACAATTAACTTGCCTTGAAAATTCTATATCAAACGGCTCATAATAAATTTTATGAATTAAATAATAGTTTCGAGAAGCTGTATGTCGTTCATATATAAATAAGCACGTATCTGAAACACGACTAGGTAACTGTTGTTTTGAGTCATTGAACGGTGCCTCTAAAATTAATTGCACTTCGTTTCAAAAACAATAATTAATTTCAATTTTCTCGTCAAATTATTATTTATTGTTATCTATATTCAGCAAGTGATTTGTTGTTGCGATAAATATCAATCTACGTACGGAATGTTGACCGTACACAAAGCTATGTTTTATGATTGATGGCACCATTAACTGCGAGGTCTGTTGTATTTAAACATAAATGTTAGTAATGTATTTCAATCATTCAACCAAATATTTGTTTTGCTAAAAACTTTTTTGCTACGCATAGCCGTACATTATTTTAAATAAACACTACTTCGAAATTTACATGTTAGGAAAACAAAGAAAGCTGGACTGTATTAAATGGAGGCCATGTTTCTTGATCGACAGGGGACTAAACGCGGATCGTCCAGTCCTCAATATCAATGTTTGTCATGCAAAACAACATTAATAAATATGAAATAAAATATTCTATTTACTTTTAATACTTTGGGCTAACTATAGAGGTCAAAGTGACATTGTTATTTGTGTCTAGTTTCTTATTTGGTTTGCATTATTTACATAAACTAAAACCAACCAAAATATACCTCTACCAGTATTACACCATGTTTTTTTCCATAACGGTATCTAAAAGGTATGCTCACATTTTTCCTTCCGAAGGTATGCATTTATTGTTAGTTACATACCTTATCTATACTTTATATATGGGCGTCAAATAATAAAATGAAGAACTCTAAAGCATTTCAAGTAAAACCGTATTCGGCCTAAAACAAATATAGTTTATACATAGTTCAACGTTTTTATACTGTTAGAAGGTAGAGTGCTAATTAAAATATATATAAACTAGCAGTCCCGGCAGACGTGACACCGCCTTGAAAATTAAAAAATAGACGACAGCGCCACCTTTCGCGTTATGAATCTAAACCATTATTAAATCCACCTGAACACAGACAAAACATTTCATCAGAGAGTCCAACTGTTTAGGGCGAGTTCAGCCATATACACACGTACAGAAGAATTATATACATAAAGATAAATAGGTGTTGTAGGATTCGTAACGAAAGTATAATTTCTTGTATATGACTAGTTGATTCCTGGAACTGCGTTCATGAGAACTACATATATATCTATCTAGGTCAATAATGCTGTAATTTTCTCACTATCGATTACCTGCTATAGCTCTTTTGCCTATTTTAAATCAATACTATATCTTTTTCATTAGTGCCTTGTCCCTGTGTAATGCTGTATACTTTAAAAAGTTCTCTACTTATCGATAGAAGTCTCATCAAAATCGATTCAGCCATTTCCGATATTAAATTGGATAAACAACAGACGTTTTAATTTCATTTATTAGTTCACTTTTAAACAAAACCCCATTACAAAAAATAAAAAATTAAAAACCGTCTTCGATGTGAAAAACTAATAAGGCACTAAAGAGCGAAAAATAACTGATTGATTAAATTAACCAAATTAAATAAAAAATGACCAACATTTTGTATGTACATGACATGAATTAAGGTTGGCATCGACTTCAAATATATTATTAGGTAACTCAAATATCAATATTTTTTATTTAATTTGGTTAATTTAATAATTCAGTTATTTTTCGCTTTTTAGTGCCTTATTAGTTTTTCACATCGAAGGCGGTTAATTTTTTTTGTATTTTATTTTTCCATTTTTAGTGTGCATAAATATATCTGGTTTCTAATGGGTATAATAAATCGGTTCCAATTTCACGAAAATACGTAAAGACGAAGTGGTCGAAAATCAAATAAACGATTTTCTTCAAATTTATATAGGTGTTTATATTTATATATAACCGATTCAAATAAAAAAAGAATCATTAAAATCGGTCCATAATTAAAGGAGATATCGATTAACATAAATAAAAAAAAATACACACAACCGAACGTAGTAACCTCCTCCTTTTTCGAAGTCGGTTAAAAACGTCCTCCTTTTTCGATGTCGGTTAAAAATATACACTGACAGCTATTTGAAATATATCCTTAGGGTCTATAAATATGTCAATTACAGTTACGTAACTAATATGGATAATCTCTGCCTTCTTTCTATAAAAAGGAACTAATCTAAATACCTATTTAAAATATAATTTTTCACTAAAAATATATTTATAGCTTCCCTTTTTATTGAAAAAGTTTATCAGATACTAAACTCACGAAATCGTAACGATTGAAATACGTCAAAGGATTATTTATTTAGGAGCTATTATATGACTCACCTATTTAGAGCTTATAATATGACGTCAAAGGTTAATTATGTCTAAGTACGCTGTACCAATTTCAAAATGAATTTTCGCTGTCGAAAACCGGTCCAAATAATCGTGTAGATGATAAAATGAATATACTGCGAACCAATATTCGGGTAACATTAGAAAATGTAGGGTAAATTCACTATGTCGTTAACGAAAATAAGTTTCAAAGTGTACTAATATTAACAAAAAAAAACACTTTATCCGTCTTTATACAACACAAAATTATTAGATAAATTGACAACATTTTAACCACTTTTTAAGATTTCTTTTTATCGCTTATCATGTTCTGTATTTTGTAAGCATACTTTTTGTATTTTAAACTATTTGTTGAACTGTATCTGTATATGTATTTGTTGAAGTACAACTTCTTTAGGGGCGACTAGGAGGTAACTGGACGGCATTGCAACGGAAGTCAGTTACGGCAATATGACGTCACGTTTCTCTACCATCCGGTTAGATAATAATTAAACATAACCAAAACTTCTATTAAATCATAATTAATTTAATTCGTTACTTATGATAGTAATCTGTTCGTACTTTTCTATATTTTATTTACTTTATAACCAAGAGTTGCTAATAATATTTTCTGTGTTATTTAAGTTCCGAAATAGCTGATAGATGCCACTACAAATAATAAAGCTTTGATTTAATTTGTTACTTACATTAAACCAGATGGCCGCACGGTCGCGCGCCTGTATATACATAATTAATTCTATTGTATGATTTTTATCATTATTCAATTTATTTATTTTTTTCTTCAAAATGTTTTCATTGATTTTTTTATAAAGTAACTATTGAAAAATTTAAAAATATTTAAAAAGATTTACTTCAATCGTGTGTGAAAGTTACACGTACTCATTTTTTTGTCTTGTGCTATTTTGAAAATCAATTTTGTGATTTTATGAGAAATTTTTAAGTAGCGTTTAATTTTTTTATGACTTCATTAGGCGTATTTTGCGTTTAACAAACAGGAAACAAAAATGAACCGTCGAGTCCGGGTCGCGCTGAATCAGGATTACTGGGCACCATTCGACATCAAGCGCGTTTACTATCTAACAAGGAATGCATCCTTCCAATAGTTATGTTTTATAATTTTTTAGAAATAGTATGCACGTCTTGTATAAGTATCAGCGTAAAATATGAAATGTATGCATCGTACATATGTAAATTTATTTATTTACATATAAACATTGATAAATCTTCACACAGAACTTTAATTTGCATGTATTGATTTTAATTTTTGACTTCTATCGTGTGGTCATGTACTTACACTCACTCATTATTTAACTGTAATCTTGTCGTAATTGTATAAAGGATTTTAAGTTAGCATGTTGCATATTATTACATTATTACACATTTCAATACCATTAGTAATAATATGCAACATGCTAACTTAAAATCCTTTATACAATTACGACAAGATTACAGTTAAATAATGAGTGAGTGTAAGTACATGACCACACGATAGAAGTCAAAAATTAAAATCAATACATGCAAATTAAAGTTCTGTGTGAAGATTTATCAATGTTTATATGTAAATAAATAAATTTACATATGTACGATGCATACATTTCATATTTTACGCTGATACTTATACAAGACGTGCATACTATTTTAATAATATTCACGGTTTATTGTGGTAAATTTCCAGTCAGACACAATTTTAGTTTGTATCCGCACAGCTCGTGTCTTACGACCCCGTTAATTTATGATAGCTGCTTTTACAAGAACAGTAGATGTGAGTACAACTTTTCGCTGTTTCTAATAAGGAAAAATGTTGGAAACGTACATTTTAAGTAGGCTTTATAGGCACGATAGTTAACAACGTTCGGTCTTTCATATCGAGTAGGCACGTAAGTAAAGAGTTACCCGTGTTGTTACCTCGATCACGCGAAACTCCTATTAAAAGACCTTTAAGTTCTTACCCACAGCTTTATAATTATTATGAAATATGATGTATAAAATTGTAATCGAATACGTATTTTATATAGCTGTAGGTGATTTAAAAACCTAATATATATGTTTATATAATAGTAGCAGCAAAATATATGTTTTGATAAACTTAGTAAAATGGAAGTTAAGAAGAATATTATCATAGATTTTTTTTGTTTTTATATCATAGGAGGCAAACTCTATGGAAATGCAAAACTAGAAGGTCACCTGATGTAAAGCGATCACCACCGTCTATAGACACTTGCAATACCAGGGGAGTTGCAAGTGTGTTGCCAGCCTGTGTTTGGGGTAAGGTGTAGCGGGGGAGTGAGAGGGGCGGGGAGGTGGTTATCCGGCGCTCTCACTGACCGAACGAAACGCAACAATGCAAGCACTGTTACTCCACGTCGGTGTTTCTGTGGGTTGGGTGGTACTACCCCGACCGAACCGACTCATTCAATCTGAAACCAGTAATAGCTTCAGCGTGGCTCTACCACCTATTTACTAATCTCTTCTTGAAGAGGAACAGTCTAGAACTATCTAGAATATTAGCTTATTTAAATCGCCATCCATCAGTATAACATCCTTATTAATATTGTCCTCTATTAGGCTGGACATCACAATTAATTAAATTAACATAGTTAATGGCCGAGTCATGTGTGCTTTTGAAGTGAAAACTTCTTTAGGCGCGTTCAGCGGTATTTTGGCAGGAGATAAATTTGTAATGTCGCGTCATTACATCATACGTCAGCATTACCGACTATATTGCGCTTGCACGGCTTGCGTCAGACTAGCAACGCGTAGTATAAGGTCTTGTGTACATGTAATATTGATATTGCAGCTCATTATTTTTTTTAATGTCATACAAAGGCAACGAACCGTTGGGTCACCTGCTGTTAAGTGATCACCACCTTCCATAGACATTATCAACACCAGGGGAGACGAAAGTGCGTTGCCAGCCTGTTTTGGGGAGGGGAGGGGGAGAGGAGAGGGAATATAGGGGAGATAGGCTCCCGGCACTCTCACTGACCGAACGAAACGCAACGAAATGCAAGTACTGTTACTCACGTCGGTTTTTTAAATACATCACACATTTGATTGGTTAATAGACTTTATAAAAATGTATATAATTATTGATCCGAGTGGCAATAGATATGAAAAAATATTAATAATTCCAATAAACAAATTCTGAAATTTAAATATTGTCATTCACACTATAATTACTATGAAATTTCAAAAGAGAACACATTTATTTTATTGTTTTGAGTTTTCACTTCTGTCGGCAGTCCAAATGTCTGCGTCGACTTTTTTTTAAATGTAAATTTCTCGTAGTCATTTTCTAATTTAAATTACTATAATATAGTACTTTATTATTATAAAATATTATTTAACTTACAACCAGCAAGTGAAATGTATTTTACTAATAGATTTGTAGCTCCGACGAAATTTGTCAAAAATGCTGACGGTTTGATTATAGCGTAGAACACAATGCCGCGGGCGTCATAATTTAGAATTTCTCAATTAGATTAATAAAAATAGTGGTTTAAACTACATAAATGAAACAAACATAATATACATTTACAAATAACAAATTTTTACTTAATTTATTTAAATACTTCTAGGAGCGTGCATACAATAATTGACAAAAATTTCATCATTATTGATTATTATAAGCATTATCTATTGCAATTTCAAACTCAGAAATTAAAGTCACGTAGAATGTATTCACGTAGTTCTATTTTAAGCCCTGTTTATTGGTGTGTATTTTTTTAAATTCTTTTTCCGTATACATTTATATTTGATTTGTTTAATCTTAAATTTGTGGTTACAGCAGTTATTTCTCTTTAGTATGACCAACCGTGACGTGTTACGTGTGTCTGTGTTATTTGTTTGTTCGTCTCAAATTTTGTACTAACATTAACGTCCGTTTATCATCATATATAGGCTCCCATCGAAAATCAGCGCTGCAGTACTACTTACAGTATTGCAGATTTTTGCTGAATGGGTTCGCCAATTGTTGGACATCTATTTTTTCATTTTTAAAATGTATTTGTTTTTTCTGTCTAATTAGTTTGTGTAATTTAATTTAATTGTATGGTTGTTCCAACAATAAAGTATTTCTTTCTTTCTTTCTAGTTCAAGTGCATATAAAACCTAAACCATGAAATTTTCAAACATATTAATTAACCTTCAATCATAATACCTTAATAATCCGCCTTTCCTACCTACAATCAATATGTAAATTATATATCTCAATAGAAGTAAAAGGTTCGGTTTGTACGTATCAATATCGTTATTTGAAACCATCTGTCATTCAGTTTATACAAGACCTGACAAGGGATAATGAGTATTGTGAAATTTATGAAGACGATCCATATCTTTGAAAAAATATTACTCTTTCATAACGGTTTTGTCACGGTCAGACCTAAAACAATAAACGTAGACTTTATTCTTGATATTTATTTTTCACGTTACATAAAATTCATCATTGTAAACGATAAATCGTTTGAACAAGGAGAATATTATGAAATACTTATTTCTAAAAGTAATTTTATAAGTAAGTAGTGAAATATTATTGTATATATATTTTTAGGCGGTAGAGCCACGTTGAAGCTATTACTGGTTTCAGCATGAATGGGTCGGCTCGCTCGGGTAGTACCACCCTCTCATAGAAAACCGACGTGAAGTAACAGTGCACGCATTGTTGCGTTTCGTTCGGTCAATGAGAGCGCCGGAGGCTCAACTCCCCTCTCTTCTCTCCCGTCCCTCTCCCTCTCCTTCCCCCCAAAGTGTGGCAACGCACTTGAGACTCCTCTGGTGTTGTAAGTGTCTATGGACGGTGGTGATCACTTAACATCAGGTGAACCACCTGTTCGTTTGCCTCCTATGACATAAAAAAAAATTGGTGTAAGTAATGTTCATTCAAACGTTCCTAAATAATCTTGGGATATTCGAGTTCAAAATATTATGAAAAATGGAAATGATTAGTTAAAATTCATCTCTATTTACAAAGTCATGTATCCGCATTTAAATACAAGGCCATTACAGGGTGGATCAATATGTGACCGATGGTGATGTCTGGAAATGACGCATCTCTCTATGCATCCAACAAACACGAATGTTTGTGAATATACGTACGACGAAGAGATAAACTAGGTCGAGCTTCTAGGGAGAGCGAGCAGACCAGCCAACTCCCCTCCTGCGATAGACGATCACGGCGGCGTAGGGTCAGTAATGGCCTGGCAGTTATTCTGCACAGGCCCGTGTGGTGGAGGCGCATTGTGGCGATACGCCACCCACCCACCCGCCTCCCACGATAGTAGGGGAGGGCAATTCACGTTCTCCCTTAGGTGTCTACCACTCTGACCCCTCAGACCGCGAAGAAGACTCTGACAAGGCACTGACACCTGTCGGGGAGTAGCCGCAGTACCAGTCAGCAACTTCTGCTCCCTAGCCAAAAAAAAAGAAAATTAAGGTCCAGTTTCTTGTCGGTTCTTCTCGATGACTGTAGTCTTTACGTTCATAAGCGCTTTCTCAGGACCTAAATTAAATGAAGTGTTTTTGATATGATTTGAGTCAAATATAATTGTGTTTATAGTCTCATACTAGTCTATCAAACAAATTCGTTAACTGTCATTTATTTATTTTGTTTAGAAATATATTCACTTTGACATATTTTTATTCAAATAAGTCTCAAGTAAGTCTCAAAGTATACGTGTGCTTATTAAACCAATTTCACGATCCAATGCATTTGATATAACTTACTCGCGTGTTACAATACAAAACTTTAATTTATTTTTTGTTTTAACAATTTCAATTCGTAGATCAGATCTTGTTTAACGATTAACTGAATAAAAATGTAGTAATTCTTACGTTTATAATAAAACAAACAAACTCATTTTCTAACATGTATTTATTTTTAAAATAATTTATCGCATCGATACAAAAGACACTGAAGTTTGTAACAGTAATTGACCAGTCAAAGATGGAATTTTAAAATTGTTTGCTCTTTGGGGTTGCAGTTTTGTCGTTAACTATTGTTTTTTAAATAAGTGTGGTAGTAACCGTGTTAATTTTTTATTGCACTAACAATAATGTTAGCTCCTGTTCTAGGAGCAATCCTTACTAATACTAACTAATATTATAAATGCGAAAGTTAATTTGTTTGTTTGTTACACATGCAGGTCTCACCTACTCAACCGATAATTATAAAATTTTGTATGCACGTGTTTAGTATTACATAAAAAAAAAAATACTGATTTTGAGGGATAAGTTAAACCTATAATAATGCGAACTAAGCCGCGAGGAAAAGGTTGTATTTAATAAACCTTATAATATAATAATGATAAGTTTACGCGTAAACACGTATTAACTAATCGACATCGTAAAATGATATTACTAAAGTCATATTTAGAAAGTATGTAAGCTCCGGTTAACTAGAACTCATGTACTTAACATAAAAGTGATTTGAATAGATTCATAATAGCAATATTAAAATATTCTAACCGTTTAGTAATTATCTTCTAATAAAAAATATCAGAAGATTCTCTTAATTAAATTAAATTTGTTTATTACATTTTATTCTTATTACATCTATGTCGAGTCTATTACAATTTTAACATTCAAGTACAAAGTAAGTGTTCAATATAGTCGATTATTCTTGATCAATATAATTACAGTGTTAAGTGGTAAGTTTTGCCCTAAGCTTCCACCGCCTTAATATAATTTTAACGTATCTCTTGTGAATAGTTCTGAGTGATAGATTCATGTATGCAAGATTTCTAGATGATCGATTAAGTTGTTAAGGCGTGAAAGAGTAACAAACAAGCGAACAAGTTCACATTCGGATATATAGTATGAATTAGCAAGCATTCCTCTTCATATCCATAGGTGCTATCTATCGATACAATTGCAAGTACAGATATAAAAATAATTTACTATCTTTAATAACTAGGGGGACCGGCAGACGTTGTCCCGCCCTGATTAAAAATAAATCCTTCAGAAATTATATACCAAAACTTTCCTCATGAATCACTTTATCCACTGGTGAAAACCGCATGCAAATCCGTTTGGTAGTTTTTGAGTTTATCGCGAAAAGACAGACAACAAAGTCTGGAAGTGACGCCTCTCTCTGTGCAACCACTAAAAACGAATGTAGCTTTATGTGTCTATTATGTTGTAATAATAAAAAAAAGTGTTAGTTATTATGAAAAGATAAACCAGATCGAGTTTCTTGCCGGTTCTTCTCGATGACTGGGTTGTTTTCCGAACCGGTGGTAGTTTTGACGTTCATAAGTGCCTTCTCAGGGCCTAAATTGAATAAAAAGTATTTTGATTTTGAACAGACGCGGTAGGGGACTTTATTTTATACTATGTAATGAAGCAGCAACATGACATTCAAATTTTACATTTAAACCAACGACCCGCTCTGACTTCGCATGGATGCAATCTACTAATATGGCATCATAAGTGACTAAAACATTAAGATCCATTTTTTTTGACGTTTTGCTATTTACAGTTTATAAAAGTCGTAGAATCTATGTTGGAATCTGGGAAAAAACAACTATTTTATTGTGCGTAATTTGAAATCTGTGTTATATTCTAAGCGTCAGAAAACTTTTCACTGCTTTAATAAGATACGTCGATTTTTCTCTACTTTATATAAATATAACATATACATATAAATGTATACCTAAACCTTTTGGAAGAAATTCTCTAAATGATAGTGAAAACCGTATAAATATCCGTTGCTTAGTTTAGAAATATTAAACTAACCCACTGCCAGACCCAAAAAAATAGTTTGTTTTATAATATATCTTTATATATACATTTCTTCTATGCGTGTGTATGTCACTGAACTCCTCCTAAACGGCTGGACCGATTTTGATGAAATTTTGTGTGCGTGTTCAAGTGGATCCGAGAATTGTTTAGATTCACAATTGGACCCGGTAGGTGGCGCTGCAGTTGAATTTTAGATATATATTTTTTATTATCAAGGCAGGATGACGTCTGCCCGGCCCGCTAGTACTATATAATTATTGAATTACTAGCGGGCCTGGTGGACGTTGTCCTGGGTTAATAATAAAAAATCCTAATATTCAACCACAGCGCCACCTACCGGGTACAATTGTAAATCTAAATAATAGTTGAATCCACTTGAAAACACAAAAAAAATCATCAAAGTCTGTCTAGCCGTTTAGGAAGAGTACAGTCACGTACACACGTACACGGACAGAAGAAATTATAAGGCTGGTACTGATCGTTCACTGCCGTTATTTCATCTGGAGGGTCGGTAAAAAAATCCCCATTGATGATTCTCATTATTCTTACTAATATCACTAATATTAAAGATCAAATTTCAAGAATTCGGAATCTTAACTCTACCCTCCCAATACCTTCTTGACAATTTAGTGTATGCCCGCAAAAACTTTGAAAAGCTGGATTTCATAATAAAAATCCGATATGATCTAAATATCACAAACAGTGATAAACTGGTACTTGATTTGGGTGATGTTGGATGGATTCTTAGTCCACGAACATAGAACTAAATTTACAAAAATGCCATGTTTTAGGCCTAATAAGACCAGTAACAGTTTGTTAAGTAATAGTGTTAGGTAATACAACAGAGTCCCAAAGCACATTACCGATTTGCCGGATAGTAAATTCAAGCACCATGTCAAATGGGTTTTGATGTCAAAAGGCTATATCATAGGATGGATCTGGATGATAATTCCTAACAAGACGGGGCCCGGCGGTGGCGCTTTTGCTGCTAGGCCAATCGCTGGGGCGGCACAATGAAGTCTATAGAGATCTCGTGTCGCCCCAACTATAGCGGCAGCCGTACACGGTGGGGTTTTAGTCCGTGCGAGTCGGACATAACCCACTATCTCCCCCGAGAGGGTGGTGTATCCATAAGAGATTTCCCCGCGTAAAAAACAAAAAAAAAGTATCTGGATGATGATGTCTGGAAATAACACTTCTTTCTGTGCAACCATTCAAAACGATTGTAAATATAATAAATTGGTATAAAATACGTCCGAGAAAAAGATGGCCCAGACCGAGTTTCTTGCCAGTTCTTCACGATGACTGGGTTGTTTCCAAAACCGATGGTAGTTTTGACGTTTAAAATCGCCTTCACAGAACCAAAATCAAAAATACTTTATTCGGTTTAGGCCCTGAGAAAGCGTTATCGAGAAGAATCGACAAGAAACGATCGTTCGGGTATATCTTTTTAACCTACAGGCATACATATATTTAGAATACATTTAAGTTGCATTCGTTTTCAGCGGATGCACAGAGTGACGTATTAATTCCATCATCCACATATTAATCTACCCCATAATAGCATTTGGACACCAAAACCTGCTTTACATAATGCTTGAACTCGTAGTCTGACAAATTGGACCAGAACTAAATTGAATAAAGTAATTTTGATTTTTGGTAATAAGCCACTCTGGCAAAGTACATATCCTCTTTATTAATTTGCCCTAAAAACAAACAAACTTTCAAATTTTAAATGTGTGTTTTTTCTTTTAATAACTTGGGGAAATCCCTTTTGTATACGCCACCCTCCCGGGGGAGAGGGTGGGTTATGTCCGAGTCGCACGGACTAAAACCCCACGGTGTACCGACAGACCGTTTTGTGGGGGCGGCAAGGGATCGTTCGAGCTAATCAACCTTGTAGAGCCTTGTAGAGGCGGAAGGTGACCGCCGGGCTCCTACCTATAGAGGGACAGACCGGGTACACACCGGCTACCCCCCCTCGTCCGCCAGACCCGTGCATGCTAGTCCCCCTGGATAGCCTCCGTATAACATAGTACTACGCTAGTTAATGTTACGGTAGGTACTGTAAAAAAATTTGTACAGCCTGTTCATTGATATTATACTTGTCAGATACGTTACTAAAAATTTATCGAATTTTGCAATCACTAAATAAAATCCCAATTAATATAGAAACGTTTTAAAAGCTAAAGTAAATTTGTTATTTTAGGTATCGTCACGGTTAAGGTATCAGACTCTGATAACTTGAAGGGAACAAAGTAAATGAATTACACTTAAATGTTAACATTTTTGATATCTTGTGTTATAGATTAAAAAAAAAAATAATAAAAAAAAGTCTTTATTTAACAAAAATGATTTACATGGCATAAAAATAGGAACTGAATCCTGTGTCATGGGTAATCAAACAAAAATTCTTTACAAAATTTATCTCTTGTCAGTGCCGTAAGTGGCTTACTTATTAGACAGTTAAGATTAATAAAATGTAGAATATACATATGTATCAAACTATTAATATTACACAAATTTAATACCTAAAATACAAAAACACACACGGTTATTATTTAAGCAGGAAGTGAAAAGTTATATACCTGATCATTTGACACAAAAATTCTCAAAACTAAGCCAACATTCACAAACATGGAGGAATGAATACGAAAATAAACACTTAGTTCTTTGATTCGGAAATCGGTTGCTGTTGTGTATTATAGACTAGCTAATACCCGCGACTTCGTCCGCATACGTCCGCATTTGTCTTAACAATATTTTGTATGTACAGAGAAAAAAACGTAAACGCCATACCACATGCTCGACTTCTTCACGCAAGCAAACAAACATCGCTAAACACGTAGTGCTTCTAAGAACCGTAGTTTCCTAAAAGCTTATTTAAACTTTGTATTAAACTAACTTTGGCCCGTGGTTTTGCTCGAATTAACGTAAGTGTGACCTATACTTCCTCCTTCCGCCTATTGTCCTTTTTTGACATTTTCATGGTTTATACTAGGTGAATGTTTAGACAGTAGCAATATTTATCAATGACACTCTACACCCGATTCTCGTTCTAAATCTATTTCAAAAAATAGGTGCTTAATATTTGACTTAATAACTTAGAAACATACAAAAAATATACTCAATCCTCTACGCATCTATGTTAAAGCACAGTGTCAACAACTGTCGGGAGCAATTAAACTAAAACCAACTAACGAACAAAGGAAAATGTTTCGAAGTTTGACTAAACAAAAGGGTTTATTATCCATTTTATTATCGAAAGTTATTAACTCTGGTCGCCGCTCGCAGGTTTTATTACTGGTCATTCAACCTAGGTTTCTTTAAGTTATTATCTATACTTTTGACATTCTTAGAATAAGCTTTACCTAATATTATCTTTGTTATCTTTTAGTATTTATTTTGATATTATCATTTTTTGTGTTAAATGTGACCATGAAGTGTCATATACTAGAAAACTGAGAGTGTCTAACCTTTCACCTGGTATAAAAAGATGTTTGTTTGCACAAAGGTGTGGCAAATAAAAGTTGTTCTCCGGCATAGGTGTAGAAGATCAAAATATTTGTTAGTAGCTTTTCCTTGAAACTATATTCGCGTTAATCAGGAATTAATATATCCCTCAGGTTTTTTGTACACCTGACAACGTGTATGCAAAATTCCACGATGATAAGTTGAATAATTATAGCGTGAAATCGTAGCAAACAAATTAACTTTCATACTTTTAATATTAGTATGGATTGAGCTAACATGATAATTCTTTATTTAGATAGAGACCAATTGTCTAAGATGTAAAAAGAACGTCCAGACTACTAAGAGTTTGTTTTGAAAATTTTACTTGCGATTTGTACATAAAAAAAAAAGTTTTGATTTATCTCCGTATATAGCAATTAATCTTCTATATAAATCGCTGCATTTAATATTATATTGTAAATTTTTTCAATGCGAAAAACTACTTCCAAAAAATCGAATTTCAAATGTGTCTATTCTGTAGAAGTCCATAACTTGACATATAAAAATACATAAAAAAATATTGATCGAAATCTATATGCTAGTATTTACATGATTCGTGCACAACGACAGACTTCTACCATTTCAATTACATAGAAAATAACGAATTCCTATAATAAATCACAATATCTCTCTAAACAAAATATGATTTTATTTTACAGTTTATTATTACACATCTTATCTTTACAATGTATGAGTTTGTACAACTTACATTAATCCGTTGAATAAGTTCTTGAATTTACTGGTATACAAACAACCCTACACCGGACATGGTCGCATATCGTTTAAATTTAGTGAGGGGATTACGTACTATTTTAGCAATATTATAGTTGATTTTATGCCTATAAAGAACGTTCCTCTAACTTGAGAGCCTGTATAAAATGAGATATGAACTATAAAAATTCTCGTCTGTGCTAACCCTACTAAGCGTTTTGTTTTTTTCTTTATGATACATTTTATTAACTCTTTCTAGAACTCGTCCAATATCTATTATAAAATTTTTCTTTACTGTGTAATGTATTGTAAAAAAGTGAACAAAGCGGTTAACTAGTGTAACTTATTATATAAAGAATATGTGTTCATCTCTATACCTATAATAAATAGAGGAAGATAAATTAGTTCAGTACCTTTGCACCTTAGTTTGTCAATCGATTTTCCATGTTTTTTTTTTGTTTGATAGCTATTGACGAGATTTAGTCCTTTCAATAACAAAATGTTGAAAATAATTAGTTTTCCAGACCATCGATTAGTTCAAGCGTTTATGTATAAAGTTTATATTTATCAGCTGAGTAAACTTGGCTCCACTCTTTAAAAAAATATGAAGATAATATGAAATGGTCATAATACTTCGTCTGAAAAAGTTTAAAAAAATTATAGCGTTTTCAAAATTTGATCCGCAACGGAGTTCGATTATATTTGCATACGTACTACTTTTATTTTTTGTTTTACTTCGAAACTACAAAAGTTACAATAATTTCAAAATTTTAAAAAAATAAAGGAGGTTCATCGTGCAAACGTCTGTATAATAACAATTCGAATTTCCACAAAATCCCAGAAGGAAACAAAATAGCTTTATCAATTTTCAACATTTCGTAAATCGGTAAATGGATATCGTCGTGTAATCGTCTGTACCCGCGGGAAACACTTTGAATTTCAAGAATATCTGAAAAGAAAAGAAAATAACAGCATTTAATAAATTTCATGGAATATACTGAACTTTTTTATTATCAGTGTTTATAAAAACCGTAAATGGATATTTTCGTGTAATTAATTACACACGTCGGAAACATTTTGAACTTAAAAAATATCTCAAAGGAAAGGAAATAACTGCATTTCTTATTCTTTTGTAAACGGGAACATTGGTTCCTTATAGTAAAAAGTGATATTGTTTTCTTAAATTCAATAAAATATAACCAATAAATAAAGCCAATAAAGTGATAACAGTTAAAAGTCACTAAACATCAATTATCCGGGGCCATACGTAACAACCATCGATACTATGGAAAAAAAATCACTGTGAAGCTCTAGTGTGTGTGACTGAGTGAGACAAGTATGCTGTATACAGAATATATTGTATACCTGTATAGAGAATAAAAACAAAGTACATTCTTTGTAAAAGAAAAGGGAGTAAAATTATTACCGTTCTCCCTAATGTGGATAAAGTAAACAACTCCGACATAAGCACTACGATGTACTAAGTGGATTTCACAGATATATTAACTAAGTATATGTCTTTGTTTGGAAGGCTATACTGCGTCATGCTTTAAACTTAGTTACTTTACTTTTAGTCTAAGGGTCTAAGCATCAATATGCGCAGTTCTGACAAGCTAGCATTGTAAAGTCAAGGCTTCTTTAATTGTAATATTATATCAGCTTTGTATTAAGCTTTGTGCAGATAAAAACCAGAAAGAGATATGTTCAACGTACGATTACGAATAAAGTGTTAATCGGCTATTATTAAACAAGCATATAAATTCATCAAAATCAACATTACCCCGTAAAATTTTAACGTTACATTCAACAACGACGTTAGAGGAAAATTAAGTTGGACTTACAACAAAGTTATGTTTGAGCCAGTCGTGGCAGCGCCCGGCTAGCGTAAGACCCTAGCCGTGTTTTTACAAAAAAGTTAAATACGTATTAAATACATAGTTTAAAAAGGTTTCGTAATAAATGCACCGCGCTCGCCCGAGGCAAGATCGCGTTATCCTTTTTCACAAGTCTAACGTAACGTAGCCAAAGCAAGACAAAAAAGCAATATGGCGAACATTCAGCGACCGTGGTGCATTTAATACGAGACCTTTTTAAAGTCAGGGTTCAATACGTATTTAACTTTTCGTAATAACACCGCAAGAGTCCAGTGCATGTCAGTGCGTGTCTTGTCACTTTTTCATTATCTGTATAATAGTTATTTGCCATTGTGTGCACATACTAAAAGGAAAACTTTTTCTTATTAATAGCTTTCTTGACTAGCATTACACTGTTTTTTTCTGAATGCTATCGGTATAATGCTAGCTCAGTGTAAAACTGGTATTGTAATAACTTTTCCATTACCAAAAACAGCATTACATTTTAAATATTAGATATATATTTCCAGTATATTAGACTTAAATAGTGCAAAAAATCTTACGATTATTTTTATTTTACGATATAAAATGTACAACATAACTGACGTAATAACATAAAAGTGCAATCGATCCATTGTATGTCAATCTGGTAATATTTTTTTAAGGTCTCCTTAATGTTTTCTGCCTCACACATTTTTGTAGATAAAGATTGTTTATCCATTTCATTTTTATTTTCCTATAATTGTTCAAATAGTTTCTTTCATATGAACCCTGTCCTGACTATTACAAACAGAACGAATAAAAGAAATCGCTATCCGGAAATTATGCGCTTACATACATTCGGCAATTGATTTGTATTTGTATAGATATATTTTTAAAGTAATATTTATATAGACATTATACATCTACATAAAAATAGAATTTAGTATATCTATACAGGTTGAAAGTTTAGACAGAAGCAATATTTATGGAGAATAATCTGCAATGTATTTTCGTCCTAAAAAAAAAGTGCTTAATATTTGACCTAATTATCTAGAAAAATACAAAAATTATACTCAATCCTCTACGCATCTATGTTAAAGCACAGCGTCACTTACCGTCGGGTGAAGTAAAAGTGAACGTGTGAATGGAATGAACAAAACCAAAGAGTTTATTGTCAGTTTTACTATAGAAGGTTATTAACTCCGAGTCACCTCTTACAGCTTTCGGCACCGGTCATTGCACCTGGGCTTATTACATTTGTGTTTATAATTTTGAAAGTCTGAAAACAAACTTTAACTTAAGTTCACTTTGTTGTTTATTAGTATTTGTTTTGATATTATTATTTTATATGTTAAATGTGATAATAAAATATAATCTCATAGAATATTGTAAGTGACTAACATAACTCCTAGTATAACTCCAACACCGTTTGTTGTATCTTGACAGAAGTAGGCAAATCTCAATGTATCTTAATGAAAACTGTCTCTGTTTTTACTACAATTCGTCAATAGATAACACTAGGCTCAATTTTATTTATATCATTACATAGTATAAAATAAAGTCCCCTACCGCGTCTGTCTGTCTGTCTGTTCGCAATAAACTCAAAAACTACTGAACGGATTTTCTTGCGGTTTTCACCATTGGATATAGTGATTCATGAGGAACGTTTTAGTATATAATTTGTAAAGGATTTATTTTTAATCAGGACGGGACATCGTCTGCCGGGTCCTAGTTAGATTTAATATTTTAATGCAACGTAGAAGAATTCCCGGATGGTTTCTAGTAAAGTATAAAAAATCTAACCCCTCATTATTCGAGCAGAGGGAAAGTTCATTTATAAACTTCATTATAACTTCACGGTCGGATTGCTGCAGTGTTTAGATACTGTTTTCCATACATGCTCCTTCTTTTCATACATCTAAGAACGTTTTTGACGAACTTAAAAAACTACAACCGACATCTTGGATAAAAATATTCGTGGTGACTTAAACAATTTTCACATAGCTATATAAATATTAACTAATTTGATTTTTAAATGGAAATAATATTTGACGATACGTTTCAGAATTAAATAAACATGCAACGATCATCGTAATTCATTCAAAATAAATTGATTGATTCAAGGTAAGTAACGAAAAGTATAGTCCGCGTCAAACTGTTTAACCGCTCTGAAGTAGATGCGCAGAACACAAATTTAGGTATCAGAGGGACGAAGTGAAGTAAAAGGGGTGCAAACTAGCCCGCGCGCGCACCTCGCCCCCTATTTCATCCACGTTGACACATCTGTCCTGCCATTATTAGTTGCAGTACAGTTGCATTCAGAATTCAATTTAATGGTGGTAGAGCCACGCTGAAACTATTATTGGTTCCAGCATGAATGGGTCGGCTCGCCCGGGGTAGTACCACCCTCTCATAGAAAACCGACGTGAAGTAACAGTGCTTGCATTGTTGCGTTTCGTTCGGTCAGTGAGAGCGCCGGAGACCCACCTCCCTTCCTCTCTCCTCTCCCTTTCCCTCCCTCAACCCTTCCCTACAAAAGATGGCAACGCACTTGCGACTCCTCTGGTGTTGTTGGTGTCCATGGACGGTGGTGATCACTTAACAGCAGGTGACCCACATGTTCGTTTGCCACCTATGGCATAAAAAAAAAAAATTTAGTTTAGTTGTTGGTAATTAAATGTGATTGATATTTTCGATCTTTTTCTTGTAGATTTGTCTTTATTAGAACACCCATCCACTTTAAAAAAATATGTTTCTATGGAAGGCGTTGCTTATTACAAATTATTTATTTACTATGAATATATTTTATTTACAATAACGGTATTGTAACACGCATAATACCTGCACAATATACGTATAAGGCTGATCATTCAATCAAGTACACGATCACCCAAAACTCACAAACCAGATGATTAAACGTTATTTGGATTTAATTATAACTGACAAATACATAATGTGGTGAACTGTTAATTTTCTAGTTTTGTCTATTGTTCAGCTACTATTGTCCATTTCTAGTTTTTACTGTTGTTTTATTACCTTAGTAATGATTCAATTTCTATTATCTGTTCGTTTTTATATATACTAATATTATAAAGAGGTAAAGTTTGTGACGTTGTGACGTTGTAAGGGGTAATCTCAGGAACTACTAAATTTACTAAAAAGAAAGACTGAGTGTGCATTAAAATTTGCCTTCGGTATAACTACTGTGTGAATGTAACAAAGTAAATGAAACGCATCTATTGCAACAAATGTTTCATTGTTATTAATGCATATAGTAAAAAAATACCTGATAGGTAGTTTAAAGCGGTTACATTCACATGCACACAGTTATTATGGAACGTGGCGAGTTGTACCGCAATCTCAGCGTAATAAATATTCAGTCACTCAGCTCGCACCATTGCACTCGCAATGCTGCAACCGCGGATACTTTTTGAAAAATGAATCTACCAGCTATAAACGTGCATGCGAGCAGATTTATTTACTTTTATCTATAAATCCCCGTCAGTACTAGGCAGCGTTATACATTACAATGTATACCGTCAGGGTATTTGCTAAGGTAATATTGAAATCGAATTGTTAGTAATTACTTAGCGCATTTCTACAATTCCAACATTATATATGTTGACCCAATTTAAGATATGGGAATAAAACTAGTTTAATATTCGCCCAAATAAATAATATTTTTTATCACAACAATTATTTAGCGGTAAACTGTCTGGCTATTGACATGAACCATTTTAATATATACTTACTTAATGGTTTCAAAGAAAACCGACGTGAAGTAACAATGCTTGCATTGTTGCATTTCATTCGGTCAGTGAGAGCGCCGGAGACCCACCTACCCTCCCTTTCCCCTTCCTTCGTCCTTTACTCCCCCCAACACAGGTTGGCAACGCATTTACGACTCCCCTGGTGTTGCAAGTGTCTATGGACGGTGGTGGTCACTTAACATCAGCTGACTCAACCAAGTTCAGTCTTCTAAAATAAGGCCTATGAGTTTTTCTATATATTCTATTAGTCGAGTGGTATGGCCTGTGGAATATCAGTTCAAGCCCCTGCATGTACCAATGAACCTTCCAGAATATGCGTGCATTTATTAATTGAAACCGGTAATAATATTTGCTGGCGGTGAATAAAAACATGCGGATGAAATCTGAACCTAATTTTTTCAGAACGTTTCGTTTTTGTAGTACCACCGTATATGGGAAGAGTTGGAAATCGCCAATACATCGTTGACTTGCGTGGTGAGTATACCCATACCTTCCTTTTGGTAATACCATATGGCTTTGCAGTGGATCTCATATAGACCAACATAATGATTACACTAGATGCGCCCGTGAGTCCGCTCTCATAAATCCAAGAAATATTTTAATGTAATTCTATAATAAAACACTACCTTATGTATCTTATACCTAAATATATCAACGGGAAAAAGCGAATATGTCGTAACTTGCATTTTTGGCTAAGTCACTTTTTACCATATTCTTATTTAAAAAATACCACTTCGAATAGTGTGAGGCTCGTTTTCCTACAATTAAATTTTCCATCGATACGACCTTAGTTTTAGAACTATACGAAAAAAAAATGTAATTTTTGAAATAGTTTTTTGGCTCTGGTGTAAAGTTGGACTTTTCAAGTTACGACAATTCCGCTTTCTTCCGTTGATATATTGCCAAGCCTTTTTGAACACAATATTTATTACCAGAACAGAAGGAGTAAATTGAATGCCATAGAGACTAATAGCTATTTAATTATAATGACGAAATTACTTCATTATATTATAATTTAAGTATTGCATGTTGCATTTAACATTTTTAGATCGCTTTGTCACGTAATGGCGGCCATTGTGATTTCAATCTAGAAATTAGATTTATAGTACTATAATTTTTATATAAATTATGTTGTACGTAATAAAAATATAGTGGTTAAGTTAAAAAATAATCTCAAAAAGAATTTCGTTTTGTCTCTACTTAATTTAATTTTTACACGACGGCGATCAGTTATATTATAGAATCTAACCAAAATAGAATAAAAAACGAATTATGTCACTCAATTTAATAGATTTAAAATAATAAGGAAACTAATAACCTACCTGTAGTGTACTGGCCATGTATAAATCTTTATCATAATCTCGATGGCCATGCCAGTGTAAACAAACGAATGGCATGTGTGTTGGCGTCCCTTTAAAATAAATAATGAAAAAATATTTGTGAGTATAAATATTACACTACGTACCTAAGGCCGACTAATAACCAGAGAGATTTTGGATTTTAGAATATGTTAGGATAAGAATGTAAATGAAAATATTTTAAAAATTTCTAGAAAATTCTTATTATTCCTTCCTTCCTTTATATCCATAATGAATGTTTATTTTCGCAGTTTCTTAACTGTCTCTACTGTAAAGTTAAATGTACGGCCAGTTAAAGAATCGTTAACTAATCGTACTCCTATATAGGTATTCTATGGATGAATAGGTTGAGTAATCCATTTGTCTAAAATATATTAATGTAAGGCACGTAACTGAAGCTTTTATCGAGTAACATTTCACACATTTATGTCACATACTCGATTTACTCTACAGTTTTTAAAAGTTAAAAGCGCACTATTACGGTATATAAAATCGAATCAAATCTATATAAAGTTTCAAATAATATGTAGTTAGTATTTCTAATATCTATTTTCTTAAAGTTTAAGCGTTATACAACTTAGGTTTGAATTAGTTAAGAATACCTAAACGAGATTAGAGGAGTATCCTTTAAATCGAAATTCAGCATTGTAGCAATTAAGAGGCTTCAGGCGTTCTTAGTCCACCGCTAAAATATACTTCGCTACCGACACGCCTTTAAGATTAAAGAAAGTTTCAAGAATCCCTAAAATTACTTTGAAATATAATCCATTCATAGCAATTCTAAACCTATAAACAGAATATTTAATACATTTTTCATGTAAATGTATAATTTCTTATTTAAATACAAAAAAGTAGCTCGAGCAATGAATCATTTATGAGTACGTACCTATGACATTGCCTTTTATCTTTAAGTACAACGAGTACACAGAACAAAATAATATTATGTCGAGATATCATACAAACCATCACATCTCTTGACATTTACAGAGCATTAATAAAATTGCGTTTATTTTAGATATTACTTGATTTGTTTACATACATACAATTTGTAAAGTAAATATGATTCGCTCTTATGTTTTATTTTACTTTGTTTAATAACATATTTATGGTTCTCCATCTGTTATGATATAAGTAATTAATATATCAAATAACGTCAGAAGTCTGCTACTAGTAAAAATTATATGGTTTTATAGCTCTGATATACTTTTAATGGTACACACCATATTAATGTTTATTTGCATGCTTTCTTAAAGTATCATTATCTTTAAAAATATTGAGTACAGATGTACATCAACCTATATAAATGTAATCTCCTTGAAAAAGCGATAATAATATTTATTCTCCACACCGTTGGACTAATTTCAGACGGAGGGACTTTGTTTCGTTGATATATTGAAGTTTCTTTAAATTCATTAATGTTGAAGGGTAAGATTCGGACACATTCCATATAACAAATATAAATATTTAATTTAAAAAATCTCCGATACCAAAATTGTGAAGTGTGTGTGACCCTTCCATATAACTGATATTTTTTTGTCATACTAGGCAAACGAACAGGCTGGTCACCTGGTGTTAAGTGATCAGCGACTTGTGACTAGCAACACAAGAGCAAGTGCGTTGTCAGCCTGTGTTTGGGGGAAGGGGGAAGGGGAGGGGAAACGGGAGGAGGAGGAGAGGGAGGAGGGCCTCCGGCGCTATCAATGACTGAATGTCAGCACTGTTACTTCCCGCCGGTTTTTCTGTAAGAGAGTGGTACTACCCCGAGCGAGCCGACCCACTCATACTGAAGCCAGTAATAGCTTCAACATGGCTCTACCACCTATAAAAACTACTCTGATATGAATCGTGTGAGTACTATTAACCTATAATAACTGTAGTACACAGATCATATAGCTGCGATAGCCCCTTATTATTATTATCCATGCAATAAGTAGATTAATAAAGAACGAACTTACATAATATTGATGGGGGTGGTTTAAAACGACCTTGGATCTTACTTAATCTTGTAAATTTATGCAAGTAGACGACAACACGTCAAACTGTCTTCGCATCGACTACGTGATCCAAATCCAATTGCTCGCGTCATTTCGCTAGGTTCAGCATTTGGCACATTTGTCGAATAATTCAAAGCTCCTCTGAGGGCTGTAGATACTCTGTTATGACATCGATTGTTATTCAAACTCGTCTCATCTATAGCTACATAACCTTTAGATTACGAAACTGCAATCTTTTTTTAAATAAACGTTATTAAAAAAATACAACAATTATATTATAATGTATACTCACAGATTATATCCGCATTCGTATATAGTTACAGTAAAGTCGTAGTTAAGTGTTGAAAAAGAATACATCAAGAAAAAAATAGTTTAAATTACTAATTAATTTAATTACACCATTAAAAAATTTTAATTTTAGCCATAATAACTATTCTATGTTTCAGACTCACTAAAATCAGTAACAGCTTTTAGGTAATAGTTTTAGGTCTTATAACAAAGTCACAAAGCACATTAACGATTTGCCGGATAGTAAGTTCAATCTCCATTACAAGCGGGTTTTAATGTCCAAAGGTTATTACAGGCTGGATCAATATGTGAACGATGATGATTTTTGGTAATGACGCCCCTCTCTATGCATCCGACAAAAACGAATCTAACTATCTATGCCTATATGTATGTTCGTAAAAATATGTTGTGTTATGTATAATAAATAATGAAATATGATATATAAATATAAATGTAATGTAAATATATATAAATGAAATATGATGAATATGATATATAAATAATGAAAACGATAAACCAGATCAAGTTTCTTGTCGGTTCGTCTAGATGAATTGGTTGTTTTTCGAGCCGGTGGTAGTTTTAACGTTTCTATCTAAGTGTCTTCTCAGAGCCCAAACTGAGTGAAGTATCTTGGATTTAATCTGTTATGTTTGAGATTTCTTGCCCGAAATACACTCTAAGCCCAGTCGCCCACCTATTGTATAATTATATTACGTTTCTACGAATTTTCATAATAAATTTTCTTTTGATACCTGAAATCATTGGTAAAAAGGAAAAAATACAATTTATTAAAGTCTTCGTGATCTGAATGATAAAATTATTCTTTGTATAATTTTCATAGATAAAATATATCGAGTTTATATAACGTAAAAAGTACGTCTCAGTTTTAAATTGTTATAGTTTACTTAATAAGGAGTATCGAAATATGATTTTTGATAAGAAATAAAAATAAAAATAGTGACAAATAAAAGTATTAAACGTACCTGATATAATAATTATACAAAAAAACATTTTAAGTAACAGTCATTAATAAACAACTGATTAACAAACGCCTTATATAACTAGCAACCGCTCGAGACTTTGTCCTTGTTAATTACAATTGTTAATATACAAACATAATACAGCCTCATTAGAGAAAGGATATAAGAATCGGATGAATAGTTAATATTTTTATTCTTTATAACTAAAACTGTAAAAGAGAAAAGACAAAATGCAAAATACAGTGACACAGAATCTTACACCACTGCAACAACGCACTCGTGCACGCACGCACACATGCTTACACATGAAAGTGGAAGGGTTTTATTGTTTTCCCTTATCGAACTGAATTACTTTAGATAAATTATCCGACACGAAATATATATAAGAGTTAATGAGGTATGCTTGGTACACATATATATTTCAATAACTCATATAAATATGAATATGTAGCTTAGCTTAAGTTAGCTCAGTTAGGTCGTGAATTGCATGAACTAGGCAACAGCCCAAGGCGAGATGTGCCGTGCACCCTTGAGCTAGTTGTCAAAATAAAATCGGCTGAGTGCCTTAAGCGCTCGCCTTAGTAGTGCGGTGAAGCGAAGCTGTTGAGGCCTTGCTAGGCCAATAGCGTAGCCAGTACGATAAAAGAAAAGAAAAGACAAACTAAGAAGTTAGATTATCACGGTATATACATATCGTGAAGAGAGATGAAACTAGAAGAGTGTTCATTATGAACATGGATAGATGTATAGATGATTGTGTGAAAAATGTATGAGGGGAGGTGGGCCTACTTCACGTGGATGTTTCTGTGAAAAGGTGGCCACTACCCCAGGCGAGCCGACCCATTCATACTGAAATCAGTAATAGCTTTAGCATGGCTCTACTGCCCAACGAAAAAGAAAAAAGATGTACGAGTATCCGTATTTAATAGATGTTCACCTATGTACAGTCTTTTTGGTTGCTCTGCTATAGCAGCAAATTCGGACTTGCACGTAATATAGTCAATAATTTAATACAAAACAAAGTTAAAATGTTGTAATAGGATTCTATAATTAGCATTTATCTATTCTTAAGTTGTCTCGATGTTATATATATAATATAATACGCATTTATACCTACATTTGTGTTCTGCGAAAAGTTTGGCGAGGTCTGTATGTTAATTTTGCAAAGTTTATGAGTGCATTCAACTTCTATTTTGTTTTAGTTTTAAATATAATACGAAATGTCAAAGTTAGCTTTTATGCTATGAAAATATATTGATTACTGAATTACCTATAGCAATATTATAAAGGAGGGTTTGTTTGTTTGGTTGAACGCGCTAATCTCAGGAACTACTGGTCTGACTTGAAAAATTATTTCAGTGTTAGATAGCTCATTTATCGAGGAAGGCTATATATTATCAAGCCAAGACCAACAAGGTAAGCAAAAATAAAGAATTTTTCATAAACGTTTTTTTTTTCGTTTTCAGATCTTCCGCTGCGTATCAGCGTTAGCCCAAAGCAACTATTCCACGCAGACGAAGTCGCGGGCAGAAACTAGTGTGTAATAATAAATCATCACAAGTTCTTGTGCAAATATATCATACTAGCCTTTGCTCGCGGCTTCGCTCGTATTAATATAGATTTAATTTACGACACAGAACAGCCTACCCTATGGCCTCTTCTGTGTACCCCTGGTAAATGTAAAATTTAATGACGATAGATTGAGTAGTTAAGACGTGAAAGCGTAACAACAAACAAAAGAAACAAACAAACAAATAAACTCACATTCGCATTTGTAATATTGTTAAGGATTCTACTTGAATTCTAGTGGTAGTCGGATGAATGCAAATAACGTACTATGAAAATATACAGACTGAGTAATAACAAGTTGAACGACCGTTATAGACGACACGAGACAGTTTTAATTACGCCATATATATCTGAACGTACACTATTTACATGTATTTTATGCACTCACGTGTTCGAATTCAATTCCGTGGGATTAACAATGTTTTCTCTTTTTTTAAACAGACTCTTTCGATTTGTTTATCTGTTACTGCATATGGACTAACAAATGCATCTAATTTCTAACTAATACATCTAAATTCATATATAAGTAACCACAATGTAATATTTACTTTATTAATCTACTATATAAATCTTAATTTCAAATATAGTAACTCGTGACTTTGCGTTGTGTTTTATCTTAACAATGTATTTAATAATATATTTAAAGAAAAAAACCATTAAAAAAATTGAAAGTAGAGCAAAGTAGACTTTTTAGTTTCTTAAAAGTTTAATAGCTTTATGTTAAATGAAGATATATTGATAATATATTTAGATAAGATCCAATTTTGTAAGAAGTAAAATAAAAAAATATTTATATCTGTCCATTAGTTTTTACATGAAGCGCGAACAATGACAGAGCTATATTATTTTATGTATAGGTTATAAAACATGCAAATAAGGGAATTGAATAACTGATTACTTTTTAATATCAGTTACATTAAAATTTGCAAAAAGACGTTCGGTGTTTAGAAATAAAACTGCACTTCTGTCCTTGATTAGTAATTGAAAAATAAGTTAAACGACTCGTGTACGTATTACCAATAGTAATTTCAGATGGAAATTTAGCAATCAAAATCAAAAACACTATTTAATTTAGGCCCTAAGAAGGCACTTGTGAACGTCAAAACTACCACCGGTTCGGAAAACAACCCAGTCATCGAGAAGAAACTTCATTTTTAACAAATATTTAGAATACATTAGGTACATGTTACAAATGTTTTAATGGATGCACAGAGATGAGTACATTTTAGACATCGACATCGTTCACATATTGATCCACTCTATAATAGCCTTTTGAGACCAGAACCCGCTGGACAATGCAAGCACATTTTCTTTACTTTTAGTTTCAATGTAACTGTACTCTTTCTGCGATCGGATCTTTCTATAATATCACCTGGCAATATTGGTATCATTACATATTATAAAACAAAGTCCCATATAGCGTCGGTTTGTCTGGCTGTCTGTTAGTTTGCGGTAAAATAAAAAAAACTACTAAACGGTTTTTCATGGTTTTCACCAGTAGATAAAGTGATTTATGAGAAAGGATTAGGTATAATTTGTCAAGGTTTCTTTTATCGAGGGGGGACAACGTCCACCTGGCCCGCTTATTTATATATGTTTGTGTGTCTATTTATCTTCTTATACTGTATAATTAATAACTTTTGATAGCATGGACCGATTTTAATGAAACAAAGACTACGTTGTTCTCGAGGATATGCTTTATGATTTTTTTTTCTTCTTGTTCTGAGGTTTTATTTTGAACTCGGTACTTTAGCAGTAATGCGCGTTCATACAAAGAGACAAAAAGATATTTCTAAAAATGATTGAAAAGTATTCTATTACTTATTCCTAGACACCGGCAATAATTTTTTTTACGAAACTTGAAAACGTACAGACACTTTAGATTTGCATTCTTTTTATATATATAAAAGATAATTTTATTTCAGGAGACTGAGGATTGGCGTACAATTACAGATCGATGCAGATCTTACAAAGTCCCAAAGATGATTAAAAATACGATTTCCGAGATATTATCTACCGAAACCGCCAGACACACATAGAAACATATGCGTTTAGAAAGATTTATTTAGATGATTGTAGCAACCTCCTATATTTTATAGTTTTACTAGCGGACCCGGTGGACGTTGTCCCGCCTCGATAAAAGAAACCTTGACAAATTATACCAAAACCTTCCACATGAATCGTTTTATCCACTGGTAAAAACCGCATGAAAATCCGTTCAGTAGTTTTTGAGTTTATCGCAAACAGACAGACAGACAGACGCGGTAGGGGACTTTGTTTTATACTATCTAATGAGGATAAGCATAACGATTGTCTTTTTCCACGAACAAAAAATTCGCAATCTGTCCCTAAACAGATAAAGCGATACAAAGTTAGAAATTCGAATTGAAAAACTTGGTGATTATGTTTTTCAGCGTCGCCGCACAAGTTGGTTATTCGGTAAATCCTTTATAAATCCGCGTATGTGTTCACGGTCCGCACTCCGCAACTCTCCCGAAACCCGAAGTAATCTAAAACAAATAAAGATGAGTGGGAACCCTTCAGACGTTTCACGCATATCGAATTCTCCTTTACGTCAGATATGAATAATAATAAAATTTCGTATTCACAGTATCTTGTTTGAGGCCTCACTAAAAAGTTTGTCGTGCTAGTAATGTTTTTTATTTCAAATTAATCAAAGAACTAATACACATAGGTGAAGATAAAATAGTTCACTTTAACATTTGACCACAATTTCATCTGAATTTAAAAGACGACATTTTTTTATGTCATAGCAGGCAAACGAACATGTGGTTCACCTGCTGTTAAACAATCACCACCATCCATAGACACTAACAACACCAGGGGAGTCGAAAGTGCGTTGCCAGCCTGTGTGGGAGGGAGGGGGAGAGAAGAGGGAAGGGGAGGGAAGGTGGGCCTCCGGTGCTCTCACTGACCGAACGAAACGCAACAATGCAAGCACTGTTACTTCACGTCGGTTTTCTGCGAGAGGGTGGTACTACCCCGGGCGAGCCGACCCATTCATGCTGAAACCAGTGATAGCTTCAGCGTGGCTCTGGTTTAAGATAGTAAACACGCGAAACCTAGAGAGGATTGGCTCTCGAGTACAGCTGCCGGAAAACACCAACAGGTGCTTGGTGACAGATTTTCAACTTGACGATGGTAAGTAGCCTGGCGGACTTAGAAAAATCCTACCTACCACTATTCTATTGTTTCATTACAATCTTGTCTTTCACCCGAAGCTCCAATTCAGCTGCAAGGATTTGAACCTACATCCATCGACGATGTGTCCGAACACACTATCGCCTTTTTTATTGTAGCAGGGCAAAAAGACTGCAATATGCCTGATGGTAAACACAGTACAATCCAAACACAATGGCGACCACCGAAAGAGAAACTATCCATCGCCGGTCGCCTCTGTCATGCCGTCCTGCGAAAAGCTGGATATACACCGGCTGATCCTGAAACGCGACCCGCAGAAGCGAATCACTATGACGAACTTTTTCGCCATATAGATGGTAGTTGCGACCCAGTCAGCCTGTAAAACCCTACCCCGCTTTCGTCAATGCCTCGTTCGTTATTCAGCACGGTTCTCCACGTGGAGGTGAGGTGGGCTTGGGTGTCTCAAGTCTTATGATGTTATTCGACACCCCTTACACCCCTTACTATGAAAGTTGGCTTACATGAGTATTACTTAATGGGGAAGGTTTCTAATATACTCTTCATTAGAACTCATTACAAGGAGCCGCTGTAACATACGAACTATTATACCGTCCAGTCATGCAGATAATTCAAAATATAAGAATTACAATAATTTATAATAACCTTGTGCAGAGCCGCAGTCATAGACAGTAATTACGTGCTTATTTAATAAATATATATACAATCTATTCCAATAAATGATGCATGGATTTAAAAAAATAGTCTGCATAATAATTTAATCTGAAAACGTCAAGCCGTCATCGCATTTCGGAGCAGCGCTCTCAACACGTAAATAATTTAATATCTTTTTTTTTTTTTCTCGAACTGGCTACGCTATTGACCTAGCAAGGTCTTAACAGCTTCACCGGACTACTAATTTAATATCATTTATTGCCACACAATCTATACCTACGTACTTAATAGAGACACATTTAGTTCCTAAAAATATATAGCGATTGAATAGCCCAGATCTTTTTACGTTATGATACAATCTAGAAAGGTACAAATTAAACTATCGAATAATAGCTGAAACTATTTGTTCAATACAAACACAATAACAGTTAATAAAATGAACAAATATTGACAAACGCGTTCTGTTGCAGGGAGAAATACTAGCTGTCAATCTATTCCAGTCGAATAACGTAAAGTAAGGTGTATATATATATATACATATATATACATATATATATATATATATATATACATATGTATTGGAGATAGCAAAGTGGAGAAATTATTGAATAGTGAAAAAGTATTAAGGGCTTATATTCGCTTGATATCGTAGATATAAAATACTGGAACGGTGTTGCGCGAGTCATGGCAAGGACAGGTACCGCAGCAATATATATGTGTTGCAAACTTCTATATTATAATAAAACTGTAAGAAAGCCAAATCTGTACATTAAATATTTTTTGAAAGTTTTGATCGGGGTAGACTTTGTTATCAATATAGAAGCCAAAAATAATCCTTTTACAATTGTTGTCTGTCCATCTGTTCTTCTGTCCCTGTGAACACGTATCACTCTGAAAGTACTGAACCAATTTTGACGTAACTTGACACAGTGATACCTCATATTACATCTAGGATACTTTTTGTCCCATAAAATGAAGGAAGTTCTCCAGGATAAGGAAAAACAAACATTTGTGGTTAATGTAACTAGACTTTTGCGACACCTTAGTATAAGAGTCAGCAACGTTGGAAGAACGAGAATTTTAGAAAAGCTGGTTCTTTAATATGAAAATATATTATGCCCTTGCAAACAGGATACCTAATAGCCGGTTAACGTTGTATTTTTTAATGCGCATCACACCTTTACAGGTCAAAATTTTGATTTATAAATAATTTTAGGAGCGTTTTTTTTCAGTAACTTTTAAACGCTATTCAAAACCTGAATTTATCACTGCCAGACAATTTTGTTGAAGATATATTATGTCCTTCCAAACAGGATTCAGGATACCTGGTAGCCGGTTAACGTTGTGTTTTTTAATGCGGATTACACCTTTACAGATCAAAATTTTGATTTATAAATAATTTAAGGAACATTTTTATCAGTAACTTACAAACGCTATTAAGAACATGAATTTATCACTGCCAGACAATTTTGTTATTGACAATAAAGAGTACTGATGATATGATTATCAGTTCCAAAGAAGCATACCCATACACAAATGACAGTTAAATAGTAAAACAAATTATTATCGTTAACTAAATAATGCCACTACATTGATCCTTCATAGAGTTGATAAAGAAAACACGGTAACACCACACTCTCATAGAAAACCGACGTGAAGTAACAGTGCTTGCATTGTTGCATTTCGTTCGGTTAGTGAGAGCGCCGGAGGCCCACCCT
>MU160024.1:91278-102349 GCA_015888305.1 Antheraea pernyi
TACTCCTTTATAATTTATTTGGATACACCCTTAACTTCATGTTAATTGTTGTAATAATAGGAACTTTATAAAACTTTATAATAATAAAGTATAGTCGAGCCACTCAGGAAAAACGAAGTTTCATATTATTGAAAGGATTTTTAGAATAGGGATATTATAAACAAAAAGAAATTTTTTTTATAATAATATATTTATAATTAATATTTATATTCGTATAATGTAATTTTTATAATCAAATTAATGATTTGAGTATCCAAAAATAAACACAATATTATTATATCTAGTTTCTCTGTTTTGTATTTTTTTTACATAACTAAACAAAAAAAGTTCAAAGTTAATCTTATTTATAAAATTTTAGTCTAAACATTTCGTTATAATATTTATAACTGACTGACTCTCAAAAGCATATATGGGTACTCACTAACGGGTTTTGATGACTTATTTAAATATTTAGGATGGTAAATAACTAAGCTAAATAATGGGGAATGGATTCAAAGATTCAATTACATATGAGATTTTTACATCGAATTTCAAAAACTTATAATGTATATCTTCAACTATAGTAATTAAATTTCATTATAACTAAAAATAAATATTATACAATTAATATAACATAGCAACACGTTAAGGGAGTGAATAGTGAATTGTATCAAATTTCGATCACTCCTCTCTCCCTTTATATTGCACATTTCAATTGGCATCTGTGCGAAACAAACAAGTTTAAAAAAAATATATATTACATAGCAATATTTATAATGCAATAAAATGTTATATGGTCAATGAAACATTGTAGTTTAAAATATACAAGTGAATAATTACAATGCGCTGTATTTAAGAATAGAAAGGCTTTTTAATCGCCGTATCGCGTGAGCAAGGTACAATGTCGCGTCACATCGAACTCCTCAGTTATATGCTACCTCGATAAAAAATGGCATGTACCTGCTAACTATATGCCAAATAGACACTGAAATAACCAGAATGACAATGTGTGATGTAAAAGTCCGCGGCAATATTTTTCATTGCTATGAATATAGCCGTAAGTTCGAGCTTGCGTGAAATATAATTAAAAGTTTAATAAAAAAGAAAGTTAAAGTTTATATATAATATGTGTTTATAACTAAATTTGTGTTCTGTATTTATTTATATTCAGAGCGGTCAAAAAGTTTGGCGAGGACTGTACGCTTGGACATTTTATTTGAGTCACACGTGAGGAAATGTCACAATAAACTTTGAGGTTTACTTATCTATTGGCACTTAGTTCTAGTTGTAGTCAACTATATATCTGCATTTACTAATTAGTTAGTTTATATAGAATTCATTATGTACCGGTACCTATAATGTATATAATTTTAAATAAACACACAGTAAGCAGCGATAAAAATAATTATGGTATTATTAAAAAAAAAACATTTTATAAAACGTTATACATATATTGAGTCAGTAAAACTTACACTAAATTGCATTAATTGATACTCACTGTGAGAAAATTATAATGAAAAGATTATATTACTAAATTCCTATAATAAGGGATCCAACGACAAAAAACCATAGTTAAGAAAACCCTATTTACAGAAATCGTCTTGTGCTCACTTTAAGCACAATTTTTTCTAATAAATAATCTTTTTTGATAAATTTAAATTCTAATAATAATGCATTTCTATATTATTACTAAATTCCTGAAATAAGGGAGCAAGTTGCAGAAACGATAGTTATGAAAACCTAATTTACACAAATCTTCTTAAGCTCACGTTAAGTGCTATTTCTTGTGATCTTTATCAGTGAGAAACAATTAGTAGATTTCAGTAAAAACCTCACTAATTACTGGTGCATCCAAAAATAAGATTCGGATTACATCTGTTATAGTTAAAAGATACAACTGCCAGTAATATTTTTAAAGTTAAAACTAAGTAGGATTGGATTACTACAACCAAATATGTAAAATAAATTAAATAATGTATTCCAAAGGACTCTCTTAAGTAAAATATTTTAATACGTTTGTCTTTCAGTATTTACAATACTGTTTTATGTTTATTTAATATCACTTATATCATTATCCCTGTTACTTATTTATCAAAATAGAATTTACAATAAGGTATTATTCTAATCTGTAATACTTATTTATAAAAACAAACTTGAATGACTATAACTATAAATGACTTTTATGGATAGATGGATTTTCCTTTAATGTCAGCGTAGGCAAACGAACAGGTGGGTCACCTGATGTTAAGTGATCACCACCGTCCATAGACACTTGCAACACAAGGGGAGTCGCAAGTGCGTTACCAGCCTGTGTTAGAGGAGAGAAGAAGGGAAGAGGGAAGGGAAGGGGAGGTGTGTTTCCAGCGCTCTCGCTGACCGAACGAAACGCAACAATGCAACCACTGTTACTTCACGTTGGTTTTCTGTGAGAGGGTGGTACTATCACGGACGAGCCGACCCATTCATGCGGAACCAGTAATAATTTCAGAGTGGCTCTACCACCTACAAATGTGGGTATGTGTTGGATGTTACAAAAAGCAACAGCCCAATTAGTTCAAAAACGCGACTATCCGGTGTTATATCTGATATACTTAATATGGAAATTATAAAATTTAATTTCGACGTAAATGTAATAAGAATATTATACGAACTTGTAAATGTATTATCATTATTAAGCAAACGGATCTTCTCAAAATTAAGCTCAATTATAACGGCACTCATCAAACTCCTCTAATATCGTGATGAATTCTAACCTTAGCGTAAGACGGTATTTATGTTTTTAATCCGCTTTAAGAGCCGCGATGACTGTTCCCAAAATACCGATCGCGAAAATAGAAGCCTTTTCCGGGCTTTTACGTGTCGTCGATTGTCGTGTTACCTTAAACTCAAAGGCCTTCATACACCCCTCTAAGTGAATAAAATTCCAATTTATGGATACATATGCTATAACGGGTTTAACTAAAGTAAAATTAAGTTTCGTTCTTTAAGTGGCTAAGTTACTTTGGTCGATTATTGACTTATACGTGAAGCAGCATTTCCTTATTGGAGTGAGAAATCTTTAGGTACCTTTAGTGGTATTTGGAAGGAGAAATACTCATGGTTTCGCGCCAGTGACATGCTCGTTACGTATTGCGCTTAGATGAGACTACCAAAGCGTGGTACAATGACCTGTGTACATAATATTGATATTTTATATTGAGCTGGTAGGTGGGTCTCCGGCGCTCTCTCTGACCGAACGAAACGCAACAATGCAAGCACTGTTACTTCACGTCGGTTTTCTGTGAGAGGGTGGTACTACCCCGGGCGAGCCGTCCCATTCATGCTGAAACCAGTAATAGCTACAGCGTGGCTCTACCACCTTATAAACCTTACTTCCGTCAGCAAACCTTATGACCGCCTCGACGTTTTTGGAATAAAATCACGAAAACGAAATTTTTAAAGAGATATAAAAGGAATATCAGAGAATACTAACAAATCCATAGCGCCACAGGTTCACATTTTTATTACTTTGTATTACACTTTCAAATGAAGTTACCGAACTCCCGATCGAAGCTGGAAAGTTAAATTGAAAGCCATTAAAAGGCAATCATTGCGTGAACTTTTTGGGGTTCCATTAAATTACAGTGAATCCGCATCTATCCATTACGTGGGATGGTGTTTTCAAAAAAACGTCAAGGAGGTGAGACTACACCGATATATCAAGCGTTCGTGCGGGGGTGAGCTCTCGGCCACGTCTCGCGGTGACTGATGTCCCCCACTCATTTATAAATTGACCTCACTTTCGCAGAGCAGTTAAAGATCGAACCCATGAGGATATTTTCCATCTCAGGATTGACGAATTGGATTCCTATTTCCCTTGATAAAGAGTGATTAGGTATTTATTTCTACCATAATGCAATCTAATTTACGGTTAGGTTCGAATAAGAAAATATTGACTTTATTATAGATCATAACTAACTATTAACGTTGAGGTCAAGATTTTATTGTAAATCTGTTGCAAATAGAAGACGCGTGCACGCTCTGTGATAGTTTAATGGACACTGAATAATAATACAATACATATCTGAACACTAACTTTTATCGTAGAGAAGAAAGGAAAACACTTTTATATAGTTTCTGTTGTAAAATAATTCATTTATTTACACATTATTACTGCCTATGCCTGCGGCTCTACACAAGGTTATTATTAATTATTGTAATTCTTATGTTTTGAATTATCTGTATCTATCATTTCTCATGAAGATCAATTGGACGGTATAATAGTTGGTATGTTATAGCGGCATCTTGTAATGAGTTCTATTGAAGCGTAAATTAGAAACCTTCTCCATTAAGAAATATTCAAGTATGCCAACTTTCATAGTGATCGTTCAAATTATTTTCCAATTTAAAAATCTCAAATACTACAGCATAGATTTTATTTATAGTAAATAATTACTAAAATGCAATTTTACACGTTTACTTGTACCAAAAGCTTGATCTTATATTTCTCATTGCTTCATTATTAAAATACACTAAGAACCCGTCTCATGATAATAATTATCTGCCTACTGCCTTCTGTCTCACACACTTTAATATATAGCGATTTTTTAACCCAAATTTTACGTTAAAATTTTCAAATATTTTCTTTCATATAAAACCTAACAAAAACAAATTAGTATAATAGGGAATTAGCGTAATAATTCATCGTTGTTTTATCTTTAAACTTCAATACTAATTTCAAACATGGATTTCCTAATATTCTTAACACGTATAAAAGAAATACCTCCTACTTCAATCCTTATTATATGTATGACTTGATTGTGCAATGAAGCGTTCACACATTTCTCATTTGATATGTTGTTACACGGTTCTAAACTACAAAAAGGTAGTTATGTGTATAGTAAGCTAATAGTCCTAACACACCTATAATAAATTATACATTTCCTTATATATTTTATCTTAGTCAAATCATTTTGTTATGCACAATTAAAATTTAGTTCTTACTGTTCGATTCCTCTTTTGTCACAGTTAATTGTATCTTTTTCATTGTTCTGCTGTATTTTTAAATCTATATCTTGAAAATATAAATAGTTTGAGATTTGTGTATATGTAAGGACGTTGACCGATATCAGTTCGGTATATTTTACTCTGTCATTTTGTTTAATCTGTTCATTATGATATAAATGTGCGTTCTATATGTACGTATAAATCTATTTGAACTTGTACATTTAACATTATTGTATAATCCTATTATAAAAATATATTATAAATACCTAAAGATATTTAAAATACATCTAAATTACTGTTACGAACTCAACTGACAGGTTCGATTGCGAAAGCACCATCGTCATACATATTTCGGAGGCAAAGCAGCAGTACTCGCATTGTCTTGCTCCATTCCGAAGGGTGTGGTTAGCAACAACCTATTTTCATTGATCACAAGAGAACGGTCCATTTCGGGTTGACTGTATGTTACTCCAGTAGTCAAAAAATTCATAAAAAATCATAGCCATAACAAAACTTGTCATGACAACTGTTATCGACTGTAGTATGTTTCTAGTAAACTCATTATCGAAAACATTCCGAAATGTACATCCCGTTCATTCTCAAAATACCTATTAGTAAGAAATCGTCCGTATCGTTCGGTTATAAATTGCCATTACATCGCAGACGACAAAGCATTGAAATTCCGCCAATAAACTTGACTGAACGGTATCCGCCGTCGAGTCCCCTGTCGATACGCCGATAGATCCCTCGAGAGAGAAAGATGTCTTCCACTTATTCCAGAATTGACTTCGTTTTATTTCCCGCCTCTCCTATACGCCGCGCCGGGCCGTCGCGATAATGCTAAACAACGTACGCCTAAACAATCTAAAAGGTTTACACTGTCAAAAAAGAAATGGTATAAAGATTGAAATACATTACTAACTTATATAGGTTTCATAGGTCTTTTTTTTTTCATGTATTTTTTACTTCTATTAATCGAAGTAATCATCCATGCAATGCGTCGGTTTGTAGTGTGAGCTCCATAAACGTCGTTGATGTTGCGTGTCGCTTGTGCCGCGTTGCTGCCACGACGGTACTCATATTCCATAATTACTCGAATTTTTAACGTTTCCATGATGACAAAAAAGATTGAAATGCGATGAAAATGTAACACTAATCAATAAACAAATGACTACTATTGGAAAAAGAATTCCATGTTTTTAAAATAAAATTAATTTGAAATTAGAATTCTTAGCCAAACAAAAATTATTTTGATTTGAAATGGCCAGTACTGCAGAATGGCAATTTCATAGGTAAAGACCTATTAATTACAAAGATTAGAATTCGCATTGAATATCTATCATAAAACATCACATAATATCTTAAAATACTCTATTTCGGACAAGAGAATTCCAACCAACCGCACCGCATAGCACAATGAGCTTAATCAAATTTCCACTAGCATATCACAAGTGAGCTCTAGTTAACTACTCAGACGTTTGATGGCTCACTGTGTTCCACAAGTAACAAGTATTGCTCGAGGGAATCCGTATGCTAATTTCATTATGTACAAATTTAGACGACTGCTTTCTATGCACTTAGGTAATACAAGAGACCATAAATATCGAGTACTCAAATATTGGGTAAGACTATGTACATAAATCAATTCAAATTCAAGTCAGAATAGATATTTGTTTGATCATATTATCCACAATTACATACCAATAATAGAGTTAACAAATTGTTCTAAATTACGCACTTAAACAAACACATGTGCCAAACGACAACTATATTTAGATTTCGTTATTATGAAATTTAAAAAAAATATTCATATCAGAAATTATAGAGAGGAATAAGATCAATGTTTACGTTGTATTTTAATTTTCTTAAATTCAAAATAATTACTTAAAACACTTAATATACTTATAAAACGTATATTTTCACACGATTACTAATCAGTTCTATTTCTTATTTTACATTTTCTTTTAAATAATATTTATATATTGATATTAGTGGGAACTTATTTAAAAAATATTTAGATTACCGGAAACGTAATGCTAGAATCATATAAAGAAAAACAAATTAATACGTTAACTGCTATTGTTTAGTGATTTCATGAATTAGTAGTGTCCAAGTCTTTTCTACCAGTTAAACACAGCATTGCCTAATTGACGTGGCAGTGGTCATTGCTATTAGGAAACTAATCACTGTTAATCTAGCAATCAATGTTTCTGAATCATATCTAATCTTAAACTGTGTGATTTTGTAATTACGAGAGGTGAATAAATAATTATTATATAAATAGCAAGTGTATGTGTATTTGTAACGCTACTGTTCCGTACTTTTGTTATCTGTAATAATTTATATGTTAGCACAAATCTTTTTGTTTTCATATTACTTTATCTTTTAAAAGGAATGTATCTGTCCACTAGTTTTCGTGAACGCACCTTTAAAACGTTCGCAAGTGCTGCCCTCTAAGGCAAAACGTTTACAACATACAAAACCGCTCTGAGTTATCTGCGCTAATAAACATTGCAAAACCGGTACAAATATCTAACAAACAATCCGTTAAAAGAAATCAAGTGCCAGTGTAAACTTTGTGTCTGATATTATCAAACCAGCGATCTAAGCCACGAACCAAGCCGGGGTACCCCGAAGAAGAGGATCTCTTAGTGCGGGTGAGTGGTGGATACAGTCCTCCTAAATTTATTTCCTATACAGCTACATTAAAGTTAAAAAAAGAAGACTTTATTAGAACTTTGTTCATGATAATAAAGCAATTAAGGATATTGAAGTTACCACAGACCCGATGGAATATTGACGGCCTGACAGATATAGCAGACCTTAAACTTTCGAGAACAAACAAATTCTAAATAGGAGTTCTCTATATAATAAGAAATGATTTTTGAACATTCGTCTTCTAAAAGAGTTACAGCATGGGCAGAGCAGACATGCCTATACTTGCATTGCACTGGTTCAGCCGTCTGAGAGGCAGATCGGGTGTACCAGACTGTATCTCTTTACCGCAGAAGGCCCGACAACGAAGGCTGGTAAGGCCGCGTGACGCGGTGATTACTCGCGTGATCCCGCGTCTCGTTCAGCTAAAGGCTTCGCCAAAGAGAACACGTTGTTGAAGCGCGTCAAAGCGTTCTAACATCTCGTACTAGTACCGATATAGAACGCCGCGTTGTATTGTACTATTCAAGATGAAACCCATTTAGCAGAACGCGCGCGCTAAAAGTACGCGACGTTCATGGCATGCGCACAGAAGGCCCGACAACGAAGGCTGGTTCGGCCGCGTGACGCGGTGATTACTCGCACGATCCCGCGTTTCGTCCAACTAAAGCCTTCGCCAAAAAAACACGTTGTTGAAGCGCGTCAAAGCGTTTTAGCATCTCGTACTAGTACCGTTATAGAACGCCGCGTTGTGTTGTACTATTCAAGATGAAACCCATTAGGCAGAACGCGCGCGGTAAAAGTACGCGACGTTCATGGCATGCGCGCGATCTGTTTAACAGATTAGTACGCTTTGACGCAGGTTAAGAATGCGTTCTGTTGACGAAGATTTAAAGCGGCGGTTGGTGCACTGCGAGGTCTTAGTCGGTATGAGTCCGATATTACCCACTATCTTTTGCGGGATGATGGGCGTCAGTCTAGTATTTCCCCACGGAAAAAAGAGCAGATAATGTAAAAACTATGACATTTAAGAAAAATCAGGCCTTAAGATACCAATAGGAAATCCATTACAAACACACGTTACATAATTAATTTTATGTGAGTTAAATATCCCAAATTCTACACTTATCTGAAGATGTTTGAACTAGTTAACCGTTAAAACAATTGCCAACCATGAATAGGAAACATTAATTACATTTTTAATAACAAAACTCTCGAGAAACATATTACGCTACAAAAGCAATCTCATAATAAGAAACAAGTCAAAGAATAATTATGTACTTAAATATGCTTTCGCTTCTTTGTTTGTATAAAATTTAATTAAGCTTTATCATATTCAATCTTGTACGTCTGAAAGATGAATCAGTATTATCTGGAGCGTAATTAATTCGAATATAGATATAGTGATTATAACGAGCTGGTAAATTGTTTTCTTGAAAGAGATGATTGATATGGCTGTGGTTAATATTTCTAAACATAATTCAATGTTAATATTTTGTTTCGCAATATATTTTGTTCAGAAATATAATTAAATAGTATATTATCAAAATCATAATGATCCGTAAGTTAGGCAAACCTAAGTACATTTTGCTGTGAGTTCTTTGTATATTCTGGTATTTTTTATATTACCTAGGCTAATTGAATAAAATTGTTTTTGTCCAAATAATTGAAAACTTTACAACAATTTACAGAATTTACATACCCATCTTTTTATACCATTGATGGCTAACGAACATGTGAGTCACCTGATGAAAAGTGATCACCGCCGCCCATGGACACCAGCGACACGAGGTGAAGTACGTGGTAGCACGTAGTCGGCTCTTAAGAAAGGAGTAGGCTCGCTCCTTGAAAAATGGTAAATTGTAATGGTCCGGAAACGCTGCCGCTGGGACTTTACTAATAGTTTCTTTCAAGTTCTTTTATAATATTAAACAGCAAAAAGCTATACAGTCCATCAGATTTTACGTGTCCATCGTATCTGATTATAACCAACCTCAAACAACCCTGGAGCTAGTCAATATTATGAACAACTGGTGTGCCGGTGTATTTGAAAACAAACTGGCTAAGTTAAATAATTCAGTGGCTATACTAACGCAAGACAATTTTTACAGGCACTATTAACTTATACGAGTATTACACGATTTAATATTTATTCAGCATACACGGTTACCCATTGCCTACTATGATAGGCAAGAGAAGCGATGGGTCAACCGAATCCAGTCTTAGCATACAGTTTATAGATAGAAAGTACTAAATGACAATACAGCTACTAACCAATTTAACAATGACAAAATTGTAATCAAGAACGTTTTGTCAAATACACTTGCACAAACGCTTCAAGTAATGTGATTCACTAGCGGGTACCCGCGACTTTGTTCTCGTGACAATGGGTTTGTATGTCATGGCATTCGGTGTCTTTTATTGAGGTTAAATTGGGACTGCTTTTTATTTTAAAATTGAAAGCTTCGTCAGGCTCATTGCACAGTGAAGAAAATTCAACCATCACGCTCGTGTCGGTGATGCTGTATTGGGTTTAATCGGCTAAACACTACATCAAACGCGTTTGGACCGGTGACGCATAGAAAAGTTGATACTATGCTCCAGTCATCACCACCAACCTCGTGTGTTCACTTCTGTCATGTGGTTATAAGCATTGACCTACTTCTACTATTATGCTTTTTGTCTCTACTACTTATATTGTTACCAGTATTAGTCATTTCAATTAATCTTTATTATTACTGCTTATCTTTTGTGTAAAAGCGTAAGGATACAAGCCTAGATATTACTCTCCAAATCTCTTCCTCCGTTTGTAAAATTCATAAGTCATAAGTTACAATCAGTACTCTCAGTATATAGTACCTTATCTATGATCAGTACAGCCTATTCAAATAACAACGCGGACAAATACTTATTACTTCAAGTTTATACACATGTATAGGTTACGAAAAAGAAGGCTTCATCAAATTCAGTGTCATAATAACTAACCTTCAGAGATTCGTTTGCAGGACATTAAAATCTGATATTTTTATTTAAGTACCAAATAATTATACTAGATTTAAAAAGGTAAATTACACTGTTTACAAATTATGACTATGATTACGATACCATACAATATTGATATTGTATTTATAAATAACGTTTTAAAAAACAGCCTAAGTTTGCTAAATTTTGAAGTCTCCGACGCTTAATTACGGCGGACGTATTTTTGTCCATTAGAGATACGTCGCTCCGCCATCACGGCTAGATTAATGACGCGACCGACGAAAATATAAACTGGTTTGGTCCCTTTTATCTTTAGCCCTCTAGAACTGGACATGTTTCTTTCAAAAATAGTTTTTTTTGTTTTATTTATTCATTCTATATCTTCTTCTTCTATACATTTTTTATATCATAGGAGGCAAACGAACAACACCAGGGGAGTTGCAAGTGCGTTGCCAGCGTGTGTTTGGGG